>JAMKQA010251451.1:0-11407 GCA_024699735.1 Posidonia australis
ACTTTATATCCAATATCACATAGTTGACTAATACTAATTAAGTTATGTTTTAAACCATCAACAAGCAATACATTTTCAATAGAAGGGTTGTGAGAGTTACCTACATTTCCTATACCCACAATTTTTCCTTTAGCATTATCTCCAAAAGTTACTGCTCCATCTTCCTTAGTACATAATGTACTTAAGAGGCTATGATTTCCAGTCATGTGTCGGAAGCAACCACTGTCTAGGATTTATTGGTACAAAACTTTTTACTTTTTAATATTTCTATAACCACTTTTAACAATAATCAGAAATGATAAGTAATATGATTTATGAAATTATACTTATCATGCACACCAGAATTAAAAGCATAAGAAGACAGTCAATTTATAGTGGTTCGGCAACCCCGCCTAGTCCACTCCTCAAGACCCTCTTGAGATTTTTCCCTTTTTCTTAAATAAAAGAGAACTTACTTGTTGGTAGTTCCACCAACTCCTCTCTTGCTCTTTCCACTTCTCTAACCCCGAGAAGCTAGAGCCCTTTCTTTGAAGCTTTACAATCGAGATCTTTTCTCACAAGGCTTGATTACAACAATTTTCTTTACAGAATGCTTGTGAGGAGAGTAAATGACTAAAGAAATAATGAATTACAAGTATTCAAGGTGTGTCTTTAAGGAGGCATAAATGAGTCCTATTTATAGCCAAGAGACCTTCATCAATTGTGTCTAACGACCACAATAACGGTCACAAACGGCTAGTCCTTCGGTATGCCGTTTTGTCCTTCGGTGTGCCGTTTTGTCCTTCAGTCTGCATTTTACGGGCAATTTGGTATGCCGTTTTTATTTTGGTATACCGATTTCTCCTGAAACGGTATGCCGTTTTCTATCGGTATGTCATTTCTTCATTTTTCTTTGATTCCTCAGCTTTTTGGAATTCCGACGTACGTTCCGTTTTCTTCTGTTTCGTATGCCGTTTTTCTTCGGTATACCGATTTGCTTTTCCTCTTCATGAAATCGGAAGGTCGATGAGTGTACCGTTTCTTCTGATGTATGTTCCGTTTTCCCCTGACTCGGTATACCGTTTTTCTCTTACGGTTTGCCGTTTTTGTCTGAAATGGTATGCCGAAATTTCTTCGGTATGCCGTTTTTGATATGAACTGAAAAACTTAATGAATATATGATTTTTGTCCTTAACAACTTAATCCTTATAAATTTACAACAATTAATTACATTTGTGTAATCATCAAAATAATCAAAGATATTTCTAACACCTTTGTTCATGATTTGACCCTAAATTTGGACAAACTTGCTTCAAGGTCAATTCGTTGTGAGTTCCTGGGATATTCGTGTACTCAAAGAGGCTATCAGTGTTACATTCCTTTTACCAGGAAATACATTGTCTCTACTAATGTTATATTCTTTGAAAATCAATGTTTCTTTGACAATATCCCATCATCGTCTGAAAGTATATCTTTACCCTACATTGTTGAGTCTGGTGGTACTAATGTCAATGATGTACATCCTACAAGAAAAGAGGTATCTGATACTTTGCAAGTATACCGATGACAGTCATGCCTCCCCACAGCCACTACTTCTTCATCATCTATTAGTCTGCCACCCACAGACCTTCATTTACCCATTGCCATTCAAAAAGTTACATGTTTTTCCACTGCACATCCTATTTCTCATTATGTTAGTTATGATCGCCTTCACCTTACTTTTCATAAATTTACCTTATCCATTACTTCTGAGTTAATTTCCTGGAACTACCATGAGACAATTTTACTACCATAGTAGAAGGCAACCATGGCTGAAGACATGCTGGCTCTTGTGTCTCGTAGGACGTGGAGATTGGTTCCCGAGACAAAGGAAACTAATGTTGTTACTTGCATATGACTGTTTGCTATTAAGTACAAACCTGATCGTATGATAGACAAGTACAAAGCACGCTTAGTAGCTTGAGGCTTCACACAGGAGTATGACATTGATTATTCTAAGACCTTTTCTCCTGTTGTTAGATTGAATTCTATCAGAGTCATTCTTTCCATTGCTATCAAAAAGTCTTGAGAGCTTTGTCAACCTTCCTATATGGTAATCTTGCAAAGCAAGTGCATATGGAGCAACCCCTTGGGTATATTGCTCAGGGGGAGAATCAAATGTGTCTTCTCAAAAAAGCTATCTATGGCTTGAAACAGAGTCTACGAGCCTGATTTGAGAAGTTCAACAGCATTGTTACTACTTATGGTTTTCGACGTTGTGTTGTGGATCATTTTATTTTTTTACAATCGTACGGATAGTGGTTGTGTGATATTAGCTATGTATGTAGATGATATTTTAGTGACTATTAGTGATGTTACAGGCATCCAAAGGATGAAGGATCATTTACAGAAACATTTTGTGACTAAAAACATATGCAGACCTTGAGTTTGCATATACCATAGACAGAATGACATTGTCACAGAGAAAATATACATTAGATCTACTATAGGAAACAGGACTCTTAGAGTATAAGTCAGAGACTACTCCATTTCATGAGAGCTTAGACTTCTGGGACAGCTCTTCACCCCTGTTAGAGGATGTTGGTAAGTACAAGCGATTGATTGGGAAGTTAATCTATCTGACAGTTACACGTCCTGATATTATTTATATTGTTGGAGTTCTTAGTCAATTTATGCAAAAACCAAGAACAATATATTGACTGAGAATCTTACAAGTGTTGTTTTACATTAAAAAGGCTCCAGACGAAGGGCTGGTTTATAAGAAAAATGGTCATCTGGACATTAAAGCCTATTCAGATTCTAACTATGCAGGAGATAGAGGAGATTGGAAATCTACTTTAGGATATTGTACTTATGTTGAGGGGAGCCTGGTTACATAGTGCAATAAAAAGCAAAATGTTGTCTTTAGATCTAGTACTGAATCTAAGTATAATTCTATGACTCAGACTGCTTGTGAGATGATGTGACTTCGCTCTCTCCCGATAGACTTGGATTTTCTAGTTGATGTATTCATGTTCATGTATTGTGATAATCAAACAGCCGTTTACATTACCAATAATTTCAGCTTCTATGAATGCACCAAGCATATAAAGGTGAATTGTCATTATATTCGAGGGATGGTAGTACAAGGAATTATCTCTACTCCATATATAAAGTCTTCTGACTACTTTGCAGACATTTTTACTAAGGAACTTAATGTGGAAACTTATGAATTGTTTTGTAACAAGTTGGACATGATAGATATATATACTCCAATTTGAAAGAAGTGTTGAGCTTATTAGAGTTTTGTATATTGAGTAATATAATAAGATAATTAGATGTCTATTTATCTAATCTTATATATATGTAATATGTGGACCCAATAATAATTAATTATTATTTCACTTTTCTCTTCCACTTCACATAGGCAAACAAGATAAATGCCTTTGGCAAAATTGGAAGTTATCAGTCAAGTATTTGTATTCCTGTCCTGACATCATTCTTGCTGATTTCATAATAGGAAGTCAAAATTGTTAACTTCTTCTCTTTCAATAATTTAATTGTGCCATCACTATCAGAGTGTGGTTCTTCCATATATGGTCTAGGAACTATTCTTATTTGTTTGCCAATAGGGTGATCCTGTTCTATTGTTCTTAATCTTATTTGATTGTAAGAAAGTTTGTATTCTTCAAAACTTGTTTGTTTTCCTGTTAGAGGTTTAAGCAGATTGGACAACCACAAATCACAAATAAAAAGCCAAATCATTATAGTTAAGCTTAAATATGTAATATATTGGCACTAAAATAATTCAAATATTAAAAAATCTTACCTTCTAACTTTCTAGTCTGAAGTAACATATTCAGGTGTTTGTCCACTTTGACTATTATTTTCTTTAAGCTTCTTTTATTCTACTTGCTTTGATCCTAAAATTGTATCCTTTTCTTCCAAGCCTCTTGTGCAATATGGGAAGGACATAGAGAGTGCTTACAATACATTGAAGATGCATGGAAGTTTTTTTGAGACTATCTATAATGAAGCAGATAGTGGAGATGGCTATGTCTCTTGAAGTTTCGCCAAGACTTGCTAGTGAGATTGAGGATACCATGGAAGCTGCAAAATGGTTTACATAAATTATTTTGTTCCGTAGAGGCTATGGAGGGTGAAATGTGAGTGATAGGTTGTGCGGAGGTTGATAAAGACTAATTTGATGATAAGAATAATATTGATAATAATAGTAGATTGTGTGGGTGATGGCGACTTACAATAACTGAAAAGTGTGTGTAGTATAAGCACAAGGTGTTTGACTAAATGTTTAGGAGTGGATTTGAGTATTGGTGTAGTTTGATTTTTTTCATGAGTTTTTTTTTTAATAATGCATTAGCATTTGTAATTGTGTTTATACAAAATTATCCTTTCAAATATGATGAAATGAAATTATGTTAGATATTTACACAATCAATATAAAAAATAATTAACATTTTAATTTATAGAAGATCTATAAAACTAATATTAAAATTGCTATAGTTTTTTAAAATCTAAACAATTCTTTGTTATTTAAAAATACATTTTTGTCATGTATAACATTTTAGAATTGCTATGATAAAAATATACATTTTGATTTAAACACTTTTTCAAATTATATTTTTAAAATTTTTTACATGTACATGAAATTTAAAAAAAAAAAATTCAAAACTATAGTTAGAATGCTAGGTACCATCCAAACAGGCCCCGTGGGGGGAAGTTGATTGCTATCGTGTTAAAGAAATAAATTCATAAGAAGTAAGAAAAGAGAAATTGCTGTCAACCGTTCTACAATAGTTTTTTAAACAACACCTATTATGAACCATTCACCCACTCTGAACATGTTGCCCTCCGAGAATATACAAATTCTCTCCTAAAATTATTACGGATCAAAAGAAGTACATAAAACTTCGTTTTCGTTTAAAATTTCTGCAAAACCCTCCAACTAAAGATGGTGCACTTCACAAGAATCGCAACAATGTCCAATCAATGCCGGCAAGGAATGAATGAATCAGTTACGTATCTCAGATAACTAATTTAAAAAAGGGTTTTACAATGAGCACTATAAACTGAACACCTCTCAGACAATCATCCGTACTGCTTTAATAATAAAGTATTGGCAGGATGCACACATCAAAGTGCTCACAAACCCAAACCCAAACCCTGATTATTAGATTTAGGCAGCAGGAAAACATAACTCTGCATGTGTATTGATTTACAAAGCCCTCCTCGTGTGGAAGTCTTCTGCATCAACGTCCCTCAGTTGCCGCAGTTTGACAACACAAGGTATCACCACTCACCAGAAAACCCCCCGCTGAAGACTATCTCCCGAACACTACCGCCGTGTTACTAGAGGTTGTCAGCAACAATATGCTATTGAACGCCATAATACATTGAAAAGCCACATAACAGTCAGATGGGATGTAGAGATGGAGATACATAGAATCGGTTGGAGGAGATGAGCTGTTTTTCCTTTTTTCTTCATATAATTAGTACAGGCAAGTGAGAAGTAAAACTTGTGAGGTACGAGCTTTGAGCTTGCGTGGGCTTTGAATGCACCAGCAGAAAAATTTTGCTCCTTTGATCAAGCCGATTTGTTGTGCCAATACCTTGGCAGGCTCAACAAACATCTAAATCTATGGAGTGGTCTTCCAGTCGAAATGTAAATTATTGAAGCTGTTCGCCTTTCCCAGGCCATTGCTTAACAACCGGTTTCCAAAACTTTGTTGCTGTTGGTGGTTCATACTTGTTGGGTCCTGACCCATCTGATTTATTCCACTCCTTCCAGTTAGGGCCATAGAATTATTATTCATCATTGCCGCTCTGATTCCACTGGCAGTAGCTGCAGGGCCAAGCCCACCCATATTTCCATAGCCCATGCCTGAATTGCTGCCCAAGCCGTTTCCAACTAAACCATTTCCACCACTAAGGGCTGGTGTGATCCCATTTATTCCTTTTATGTCATTCCCTAAAGAACCATCATTTAATTGTGAAGACATCATCATTTCTTGTATAATTTGCTGCACAGAGCTTTGAGGATCATTCATATCAGATTCATTGGGTTGGCTTACTGGCTGTCGTATCATAGAAATATTGGCAGCTGAGCAGGTGGTGTTCAAGTGGGTGTTGTTATGAGATGCTTGAGGAGCATTGTTAGATGCAGACGGGGTTGGAGAAGGAAACGGTGAAGATGGGTTTGGGCCATTTGGTTGGGGTTGGGGTTGGGGTTGGGGTTGCGGCAATGCAGTGGAAGAGCTGGCTGAAGGAATCTGAACTGCATTTCCACCACCATAGGGACTGTTCATACTGCTGATTGGATTTTCTTGCCTTGAATTCATCGAGTTCTGGTGGAGGAGGCCAACAATAGTACTTGCAGAAGTTGCGGATGACGTGGGGTTGATAGTGTTATTCACACTCATAACACCATTACTTGTGGTGGCATGCTGCACACCAGAGGTATGAGCAGAATTCTGATCATTGTTGTTCGAATTTTGGGTCCTAACCTGTTGTTCTTCCGATTGTTGTGCCACTTGACTATGAAGACCAGATGAGGCTGAAGATGCTCTAGGGAAGTTGATCAAGCTTTCTGAAAAGATAATAATGAACTAGTTATGACTAGAAAAATTGTAAGCACTAATCAAACTAAAAACTTCGGTTTGGAAACACTTAGTATAACACTGGAAAAGAAATAACTAATAAAGAACTGGCAGACTGACAGTCCAAGTAGTCAATGGGCAAAGTAAACACAAGGAAGAGGATGAACTGAATGCACATTAAACAGTCAACATAACTTCAAGAAACCTGGAAAAGCAATTTTGCTTTGGTTGTTAGTTTCTGATGCACAAAAGATGGACAAGTGAACACACTTCAAAATAGAAAATATGTTATCAAGTTTATATTCCCTCGTCAATTGGTTTGAATTTGAAATGCCCCCTACTTCACTAGATCAATCACTTGTAACCTTCTAAAATGTTATACTTTCATAGATTATAATTGACCAACTCTGCAACTACCAAAAGAATTTGTTAGTAGCAACTTCAATTTTTGTTGTTTTCTGCTATAGGGGCTGCTATATAATGATCAAACAGCTATTGTAAGCAATGATGGCAATCATTGCCAAAATCGCATTTATATATTCTCCTAAAATTGAGTGATCAAACAGCTATTTTAAGACCAGTAAACCAGAGGTGCAACCAAAAGATATTTCTCAGTGGACTGCTAAAAAAGGAAATATGTCACAAAACTCTAGCTTTAAATTAGTGTAGTTGATTTAGGTGAGACACAATAAAAATTCTACTGGAACAGGGGAGGTAGATTTTATGAACGGGCTGGAAAAGTAATCCAAGACCATGTTGAACCACCTTTCTCACAAGGTATCAAACCAATCAACGAGAAAATTACCAACAATTAATAATTGATGGCTAGGCTAGCCATGTGATCCCATAAACAACTGTGTTCAGAATCACTTTTTTGTACGTATCTTGTAGCATTGCTCCTGCACACGTGTAACCAAGTAAAAAAAAAAGGCTAGAAAAAGAAAAAGATGGGATATCAGTTTTTTATGTCCTTCCCTTTGGCTCCATTATGGCACTGCTTACGTGAAAGAAAGATTAGAATGAGTTTGAAACCATTTGCATTTTGCACGGAAACATTACTCAAACTGGTCTCCATGTACAAGAATGCAATTTTGAACATGACACGCATAAGAAACAATCTTCATTATAAGACAATACCATAGTGGACACAAATAATAATTCCCGTTAAGATTACGAAGTAAAATGGTATAAGAATCGACAATAATTGCACTGATCCAAGAAAATTGTGTAGCATACTTTATGGTTGAATCAATTGAATTTTGATTGGCGAGTCAAAAGTTACATAAAGGAAAGAGCAAAAGAGGAGAAAAGTAGGATACCCATAGGTCCTGTCCCAGTTCCTGTGCTGTAATCAATCAGATCTTTCATGCTATTAACTACCTCTGATATCTGCAATGAAAAAATAATTTCAAAATGATAAGTGCCCATTATAAATCATGCAGCAGGGTGAATGTTGATCAAACTATGTTCTGTTTCATAAATAAAATATTGGTATCAAATGGAAACAAAGTAAACGTGGAATTTGACTCTTCTGCAAAAAATAATATAATGGCCCGCTGACATATTTTGACTATCTTCTAATAACCAGACTCACCACAACCATCACCGTATGAGATACTTAAGTGCTAGAGAGAGATGCATTTGTATATTGCACAGCTTATTTACATCGAGTTTGTGTTTAACTGCTTATAGAAGGCTCAATAAGATACCAATACCATCTAGAAAAGTTAAACAGAAGAGGGATACGTGGGCTAGACTCTTGCGATGAAAAAATGGATAAAATATCAATCTTTCCAAAATATGCCATTCACTTTCTTATTATGGAAAAAAGAGAAGTCTAACAGTACTTGTGGCATTGGAATAATGAAATTTCTAGAAATGATTACTGGTGTAGAAACAGACTTAATTCAATCATGTAATATACTCATGTACAACTCAAGACTTTTTTGAAGACTTCATTAAAAACTACAAATATGGCATATCTTATGATTTGTATCCTCCTAATACAACCATTCAATATCCACAAGTATCCCTGGCACACGGTAGTTTTCATTGAACACCTTTTGTAACCAAGATTCAAGCATTTGATAACAAAGTTACTCTCCCCAATGCCAAGAAATGTCCAATACAAAAAATGAAGAATAAAGCAAACACTAACAAACTGCATTGCTTAAAACATGCAAATTAAGAATTTGACTGTTCTAAGTTCTAAACTTTTTAAATTACAATATTTATAGTTCTCAGACTGATCAATGTTTTAAAAATGGAAAAACGCCTCTACACAGATTGAGTCTCAAAACGTTTTTTGAAAAAATGGGAGTTTGATCAGGGGTTTAATAAAAAAATTGTCAAAATTTAAAAAAATAGAAATAGATCTAACATGCATATACCTAATAACATTCTACAAATTACCTCAATATATGGAACTATTATTCAAATACAAGTAATATAATTCAAAAAACATAACTTGAACATGTGTGATTATTGTTA
Source organism: Posidonia australis (assembly GCA_024699735.1). NCBI lineage: Eukaryota > Viridiplantae > Streptophyta > Magnoliopsida > Alismatales > Posidoniaceae > Posidonia > Posidonia australis. The sequence continues at coordinate 9,066 of JAMKQA010251451.1, forward strand.
GAATAGTCCCACATTGAAAAAGTCAAGACTAAGACTTGTAATTATATATAGATAAATCCCTCCACTCAGCCAATTTGTTTTGAGTTAGATGTCCATATTTCAATATGGTATCAAAACCAAAAGAAACCCAAATCCATACACATTCACCTATGTTTAAAAGAGACATTTGTTGAACTTAAAATAGGTCACAAACGAGAAGGAGTGTTAAAATAATCCCACATTGAAAAAATGAAGACTAGAACTTATGATTATATACAAAATGATCCTTCCACTCATAGTCAATTGATTTTGAGTTAGATGTTCATATTTCAACAATTATCATTCAACCATGAGTGTCAATTCTCATTTAACTATGATAATTCAAAAACATAAATTAAATAACTAAATAAGTGACAAACATAAGTAAACAAATAAGTACCAAGATAATCAAATTACATCAATGACAAGAAGTCACTAACATTATATCAAAAAGTGGCCATTTTTACTAAAAAAACAGTGTCATATAGAAAACGTTTAAATGGAGTTTAAATGGCCTTTTCCCATTTTTTGAAAGATGAGACTGATCAGAGTGAGTTTGTTCTTACGGTATCAAGATGACTCATAGAAAGGATTTTGTAATGTTTAAGTCATTAAAATGTATATAATAATAAAGGCACACAAGATATCCTATATTCTATAATTTGGGAAATGAAACACACATATCTTCTAGCCAAAGTGAAATAGCCAGATCAGTCATTTTCCTGCACCCAAATCAGATGTCTCTGCCCTTTGATCTTCTTAAAATCCTCCACAACCCTCCTAGGTGCTTCTATTCTTCCACCCTAATTTAGGATTAGCGATAGATATGTAATTATGTATTTTCCTGCGTCTACAATATATCAACCATTCTATTGAGATTACGAACTTTCCGTGCTTGGTGAGGTGGTTTATGATGCCTATAGTGCTTCATATGAACAGTATGTATCAACCTCATTATTTCTGTTTACTTTTTCAAGATTAAGGTGTTCAACCATCTATGATTCAATATAAGATTCAATATACGCTCGCATACAATATATGCAATGTAACATATATGATTCATAGAATTAAACGTCGACTTCGTGTCGGACTTCGATTAGACAAAAATAGGAAACATGTTAGATATCGATGGAAATGTCGGTGGAAACACGGTAAATTCACGAAAGTCCATGAAAATAGTCAAAAAACTTTGAGTTATTATTTGAAACTCTTGGATAAACTAAAGTAAACAATAATCTACATCTTAGACTACTTAGATCAACTTCCTTAATATGTATCACATGAAAATACAATAGATAGACCTAGTAGAAATATCCTAAAGTATAAATAATATATAAAAATACTTAATAAATGTTTAAAAATAAAAAGACTTAAAAAAGTTATTTTATATATGCTTAATACCGTGAAGAATACCTTGATTGATCAAAATATTCTTTTTTACATCAACCATATAGTATTCTCGATGAATTTGTGGTCGAAGTTCAGACTCTCTTCGAAACAAGTAGTTGTTCCAAGACATATGATTATAATGGTATTCAATGATGAAATAGTGGTATTGTAATATTGACAAATGTATTAAGAATCCCATTGGTGGATATTAAGGAATTATATATACTGATTGAGACTGTCGAGGGATATAAGAATGACTTGAAGGACGTTCAGGTAGTTGCTCTTCATATTGTGTTGAAAGAGGTGCATAATGAAATAAAGATTTCGTTCGCTTAAAGCATAAGATGAAGTTCTTATCCAATCGCTTTGAATACTGTAGACACTCCAATTTTGAGCTCATTTGGCAGCAGACTCCTCCAGTTGATGCTCCGGTCGCGACCACCAAAATCCTAGTCCACATAGACCTCAATAAGATCCACACTAGCCCACCTGACCTAGTAAAACACTATCCCATTAAAATCCACTAAAATACAAATAAAACACTTAATCCAACTTAAAATCCACTTAAAATCCAACAAAACCCTTAACAAGAACCCTAATCAAACAAAATCCAATTAAATCCACTTAAAAATCCAACCATAAATCCAAATCCACTTAAGCTAGCTAAAATCCACTTAAATCAGCTTAAAATTCAATAAAACCATAATTAATCAAATTTTCAAACCCTAATCAAGTGAAAAGAAATTAAAATCCATTAAATAAGTAAAAACCCAAATAAACACAAAAATCCCAATTAATAAATAAATAAATCCTAATTAACTCAAAATCCCTAAATAAACCCTAATTAACTCAAAATCCCTAAATAAACCCTAATTAAAACTCAAAACCCTAATTTCAAATCAATTAAATAAAACCCTAAAATCCAAAATTAATAA
>JAMKQA010251455.1:0-10641 GCA_024699735.1 Posidonia australis
GATATTTGAAATCAGCACCTAATGGAGAGCCTTGGGGACATTATATTTTGTGGTGTCATCTTGTTGTGGGTGTCGTGGAATCCTAAATATGGTATCAACAGTTGCAATGTAAATGGGGGCTTTCTTGAAGTTTGACGTTAATCAGTGTTAAATTCATTTGTAACTTCATATCACTATTCATTCCATGTAGGATAGTATATGATATTAGTGACTATAGTTATAGAGATTTACAAACAAATAAATATACAACCATAGAAATCAAGGAAATGAGTTGTATTAACAAATTACATTTTCTTAACAATACAAATCAGGTATATTTTTTATTTGACATCTCAAGTTAGTGGAAAACTAAACAGTTTCTCTACTTGTTATTGAACACAAAATTCCCAAATGCATCATGAATTATTTTAGATCTGATACTCCATGTGGACTTGGAGTGTAATTCCACTGCAAGAGGTCCAAAAGGATACCAAGTCTAGCTTCAAAAGATTAGAACGAGTAAACCATCTTCAAGTCAACAAGTAGATAGAACAACAGAATAATTAAATTACAGAGACATGCAATCAGAGCGCAATTGATCCTTCATGCAGGTCCTAAAGAAAGATGCACAACAAACCTGCTTCGCGAGATTGCAGGTGCGATCAGATTGCAGGTGCGATCAGATTGTGGCAGCGGGAGGAGGCAGAGGTTGCGTTCGGCAGCAGGAGGAGGCGGGAGGAGGTTGTGCGAGCGAGAGGAGGAGGACGTCGGAGGAGCACAGAAGAGGTTACGTTCGGCAGCAACGGTGGAGGCGGAGGAGGAGCACGGAAGAGGAGGAGGCGGATGAGTATAATTAAGGTAAGAAAGAAAGGAAAACAACCCGTGCGTCGGTATTTTAGATCTGATTTAGCAATGGAAAATAGCGAGGACATTTCCTCTCTATGTCCTCGCTAATAAGACGCGAGGACATTGCGAGAAATACTCCTCGCTAAATACTCGGAAAATTATTGCGAGAAATACTCCTCGCTAATTCTCTGCTATATGTCCTCTCCATATTTTTGCGAGGACGTTCCTCACTAAGTCCTCGCTATTTTTCCTCGCAAAATGTAGATTTTCTAGTAGTATAAGGTAATTTATAACACTGTAATATTATTTCAGTATTACTGTCTCACCTTATTTCTAATTTCCATAAATCATTATATATCATTTAATAATCTATTATTACTGTAGAATAAAGTCAAGAAAAAAACTGTCGACAAATGTGGGAAGACTTCAGCTTCTTGTTCAAGGACCAACGTTTGTATACATAAAATAAATTTCTATAATGACCTTACATGAATATTACAACAAAATATTGTTCAATGTAACTATTGTCATATAAGTTATGTCAGAGTTACAATATTCTTAATATCAATTATTGATATTGGTTCATGTTAAAATCCAATGTTACTATTTTATATAATTAAAAAAAAAAAATTACATGCAACACTAATTGATATTATGATTGTTTAGATTTACTTTCTAAAATATTTGGAGCCATAATATTTTTTCATGTCACTACTCTCATATTAAGTTTCAGAATTACAGATTACATGAAATCTTTTGTGTTATGTAATCATGTTATGTTTCAATAATACTGTTTATATAATTGTTTAGTGTTACTGTTTCACACAATAGTTCAATGTCACTGCGTAGTAATTTTTACACATTTCATAATCATATGCATATAAATTTAATTACAAACTTCATGACACAATTATTATATTTTGAAGTAGAACTCTTACTGACACTTATAAAATCTGTTAATATAAATCGACCTATTTCAGAATTTAAAATCTAAACTTAACTGTCTAACTTGTAGAATTTGACGAACACTGAAGTTAAAGCAGAAAACGAGATGATATCAGCCTTGTAAAGTGAACTTGGCAATTTGAAAAGGGATTTCATATGTTTGAAAGAACATGTGAAAAATTTGACGTTGAAGTTGGCTTTTGCATGGTAGGCATCAATGATGTGTTGAAGAGATTAAGTACATGGAAAGAGAAAACAAGGAGCTCAAAAAACAGATCAAAACCCTTTCCAAAGAAGAAGAGGAATTAAAACAACAAGATACATCCAATAAAGAAGATAATGTACAATTTGAAGTTGGCAATGCATCAAAACCAGAAGACAATGGAAAAAAAGATGAACAACATGAAACTGATGTTCCTTTAACTGGTCCACTTTCAATAGTACACATTTGAGAGAATTTTTTTGCAATTCTGAATATTCTTTACCAACTCCATTAGCATTCCGTCTATCTTCTTCAAATTAACATCATTTTCAACATCATTCTCTGATACAAGTCCAGTTATGTATTGCTACAACAAATTGTAAATACGTAAGTCGTCACTTTAATTTAGGTCATACAACTATTATGAAAGGAATTGATAGATATAATCATAAATTTACTTTATTGTACATTGTGCAACATAATAATGAAATAACAGAAAGATATAGTTTGAATGACCTTTGTTACGTTGCAAATATGTATATTTAATTATCAAAAGACATCGTTAACTAAAAATGGATTTACAAATTGTAATACAATTTTGAGACAATTACTTAAATAACTGTATATCGGTTTTGAACTAATACAGTTTTACTGAATACATTAGAACAGTTTTACATTTTTGGAATTAACCATCATTTGGAAATTGTTATGAAGTAATTTGCAGTGATAATTATGTTAGAAATAATTTGCAGTGATAATATGCAATGATAATTACTTAATTCATTCCATCCATTAATAGCAACATTGTTTTCATATCTAACAATAAATGCAAGTTAATGTTTTTCAAATTGTAACAATTTATCCACCAACTAACAGTAACAGTTTTTTCCAGTTAAACAATGTAATAAATTTTAGTAAATGATTAAATCTAAAATAATTAAACTTACAAATGCAACTACGTCCATGAAGTAAACACCACATTCTCCAGAATGATTGTATAGGTCTTTAATTAACTCAATGTAGATCTCTATTAGCTGTACAATAACAAAATAGTAGATATGTTATTTAGAAGAATATATAAATCTTCAACATAACTTACCGAACCATATGTATCACCGTCGTATAGCAATGCTCTTATTTCCGCTTCTGAGTAAATTTTTCCGTTGACTCTAAATCCTTTGTTCATCCTATAATTTGTTGTACATGTTCAGTTTTAATTGTTATTGAATAATGTAAAACTCTTTCAGCAGTTTTAATTTGATGTACTTACAGTTTCTTGTAGTCATCCAAAAAAGTATCAATAGTATCATAGTCAATATCTGTTATATTGTGCACTCCGTTGAATTTACGTCTTCTAATGTCCTTCATAATGGCAAAACATACAGTTAAGTATGAGTTGAAATTATAATTTAAAATAAATGTTAACAACACCATACCTTCTTTATCGTTTGCCTTGCTCTTGTGATGTTGAGTGCATTTGATGTTTGTTTTGTTGATTTCATCTTGATTTTCCATACCATTGATGATTGTGTCTTTGTTTCCTTTTTAGTGTTCTTCAATGTATCTACATGTTCCATTCTCTCAACATTTTCTGGAATGTGTACTATTGAAAGTGGACCAGTTAAAGGAACATTAGCTTCATGTTGTTCATCTTTTTTCCATTGTCTTCTGGTTTTGATGCATTGCCAACATCAAATTGTACATCATCTTCTTTATTAGATGTATCTTGTTGTTTTAATTCCTCTTCTTCTTTGGAAAGGGTTTTGATGTGTTCTTTGAGCTCTTTGTTTTCTTTTTCCAATGTACTTAATCTCTTCAACACATCATTGATGCCTACCTTGCAAAAGCCAACTTCAACGTCAAGGTTTTTCACATGTTCTTTCAAACATATGAAATCCCTTTTCAAATTGCCAAGTTCACTTTGCAAGGCTGATATCATCTCGTTTTCTGCCTTAACTTCAGTGTTTCTCAAATTCTACAAGTTAGACAGTTAAGTTTAGATTTTAAATTCTAAAATAGGTCGATTTATATTAATAGATCTTATAAGTGTCAGTAAGAGTCCTACTCCAAAATATAATAATTGTGTCATGAAGTTTGTAATTAAATTTATATGCATATGATTATGAAATGTGTAAAAATTACTAAACAGTAACATTGAACTGTTGTGTGAAACAGTAACACTAAACAATTATATAAACAATATTAGTGAAACATAACATGATTACATAGCACAATAGTTTTTTTCTTGACTTTATCCTATAGTAAAATTAGATTATTAAATGATATATAATGATTTATGGAAATTAGAAAGAAGGTGAGACAGTAATACTGAAATAATATTACAGTGTCATAGATTACCTTATTTATTGTTGATGCTAGGATGTTAGATATGGAAGGGTTAATTTTACACCATTTTTTGAACAATAGTGTTGCACTAGTGTTGGGGGTTTGTATAGATGGGTTCTTCTTATAAGCCCAAACCTACAAGTACAATAGTATTAGTAAAACAATTTGTTTAAATATGTGAATGTTTATAATTGTATAAAATAGAACTTACCAAAAGTGCCCAAGCACATCCTAAACAATAGGATTTTAGGTTTTGAAGTTACCATGAAGTACAATATTGGACACCATGAACAAGGACTTCCCTCAAATGTTCTTGAAAATAATGGAACATTTTTGTTGTGTACAATGCGCATGCATGCTTTTCAATCTTCAAATTACAAATCAGTCTCTGATTATAGTGTCTGAGTAAAATAGGACAAATCTTAAATTTTAATAAAACTTCAAAAATATAAATGTCAATGATATAGAAATAATAAAAAATTGATACCTATCAATGTGATCACTATGAATCTCCTTCTCTCTTTGAAACATCAATGCATCTTCATACCATGTTACGAATTCAAACAATGTATTATATTGAGTGACACGACTCCTAAGAAATGCATTCATAGATTCACTCCTTTGTGTTGTCTTCATACCAGTACAGAAACAATCAATCACGTATAGTTCCACCCATTGATGTCTAAGCTCAAATATATGTCTTAACCATTGGTTATTTTCCATGTTATTTGCAACAATCCATCGATTCCATCGATCTTCAAATTCATTGACAGAGTAGCAATTCCAAAGTATATCATGAAATTCTTTCATTACTTCCTTCTTATTTGCCATAGCACCTATCTTCACGGACAATTTAGAAAATATATGTCAACAACAAAGACGATGAATTGTGTCGGGAAATGATACTTTTATTGCTGCCTTCATGCCCAAATCTTGATCAGTTATGATGACAGGGGAGGCTTGACCTGTAAAATGAAAAAAATTCAAACTCAAATTCTTAATCTTAACTATTACTGAAAACTATATTATCTATAAATAGTTACTCCTATTTCACATCAAAAACTGTTTCAATTCATATCGTTTTGTAAAACTGTTACAAAAAGAGATGACAACGATACAATAATATAACAATGAAAGTGTAATACGATTTTAAAAATCAGCAAGTATAACACAAACATACCCATGCATTTCTTAAATTCCTCAAACAACCATACGAACAATTCTTTAGATTCATTGATCAAGAAGGCAGATGCAAAGATAACAATTTGTCGATGATGATTTACTCCACAGAAAGCAGCAAAAATCATAAGATATTAATTGGTTTTGAAAGTAGTATCAAACGTTACAGCATCCCTCCTTGGACGTTTGTAACGACCCTTAAATCGCTACCATTCAATCTAACTACAATTTTTTGTTTTATTATTATTATCTTACAATTACACTAATTATGTAATTAAATTTAAGTACACTCAGCAGAAAGAGAACTAATAAATAATAGAAAATAAAACAAAACTAAATACTCACTAGAATCTCTGATGTGTGGCAGTATGACTCCTTCTATATGTACTAGCAACCGACCGCTACGATCCTGGACCTATCAAAACACACAGAATAAAGTACACATGAGTGTCTACTCAAAACGATCACCCTACACATATCCCACCTAAGACAACTCGACACACCACGTCGAAGAAGTAAGTGTAACTACGCTACAAGTACACAAGCATAGACATCCCCACCTGGATGTTGCAATACCAAAACCAGGCAATCCACCATTATCTGGTACGCAGCAAAACTCAAAACTATGCCTTTAAAACCATTTTTTTTCTCTTTTCCTTTCAAAACCATATGCATGCACTTTTAAAATCCTTTTATGCATACCTAAGAAGGCTATTCTTGCCAACTCAAGTCCAAAACCATACAAAAACATACAACCTGGTCTTACGTATTGTCTGGGTGGATCAGACAACTCATAGTGTTTGCACACTTTTTAAAGCATCTAGGCATCCACAACAACAACCACAAAACAAATACAGAGTTACTGTTCTATACAACACGGTCCCCTCTAGACCAAAAACGGTCACACCAAAACATCGAAGCCTCTGCTCCCAAAACCATGGTCTACTCTAAACCAAAATCAAGGAGTTACTGCTCCCAAAGCACCACGCCTCAACTAGGCGCAACACCACGGCCACCTCTAGGCCAGAGCCTAATCCTCTAAATCAGGACACAGTAAAAACCACAAGCACAACAATATGTCAAGCTGTTTCCAGTAAACCACTACACCAATGGTAAGGACTCGAGAGTCAAACTTAAATGGATCTCCAATCCAAAGCAACTCCAGACAGAAGTGTCCGAACCAACACGAGATGTTCCTCCTTCTTGGAGGACCTATGCACGGTGCCACTATCCTGAAGATGCCTCTGCTAAACCCTCGAGAGTAGTTCACCTGAACCAAGAAGTAACCTCTTGGAGGAAAATACGTGGAATCACACCCAATAGCTCGACCTGTGACACCACTAAACGAGATAGATAGTCAACTCTACTTGACTCATTCCATCTCCACCGCAAAAGCACCCCAAACCCCAAGCAACCATAGGAGAAAAGAGATCTCCATAGATCTAACAACATCAAGCCATTCGATCTACCAGCAAATAAGAAAACAATTGGGCATCTCCAACAGGATGCCCCAAGGAAAAACTAGAAAGAGATGTCTTCACCACCCAAATGGCACCAAGCCACTCGAGCCACAACCACCAAGCCAAACTGGGTAACCAAACAGGGTACCCCAAACAGCACGCAACCAACAATACATTGGACTAGGCTACTCCTTGGCCAAGCCCCAAACAAAATGCGCGATACGTCCATGCGACAACAATGCACGATACCACACATACCTTTTCTCAGATAACCTTGTCCTCAAACAAAGTGTCTTGATGAAACCATACAAACTTGGAGCCTCATCAACACCACCCAAAAAAACAACACCTATCTAGGGACTCATTGAGTCACCTAGAGCAACAAAACACACATCTGAGGACCCACCAAGTCACCTAGAACAACACCACTTCTAGGGACTTATCAAGTCACCCAAAACAACAACAACACATCTGGGGACCTACCAAGTCATCCAGAACAACAACAACATACATCTAGGGATCCACTGAATCACCCAGAAACCACAACAACCATCTAGGGACCTACTAAGTCACCCAGACACCACAACAACTATCTAGGGGCCCACTGAGTCACCCAAAAATCATAGCAACTATCTGGGGACCCACTAAGTCACCTAAAGACCACAACAACTATCTGGAGATCCACTAAGTCACCTACAAACTACAAAAACTCTCTGGGGACCTACTAAGTCACCTAGAATAACAACAACACATCTAGGGACCCACCAAGTCACCCAGAACAACAGCAACACACTAGGGACCCACCAAGTCACCCAAAACAACAACAACATATATCTAGGAACCTACCAAGTCACCCAAAAATCACAGCAACCATCTGGGGACCCACTAAGTCACCCAGACAACAACAACACATCTGAGGATCCATGAAGTTGCCCAAAGTAATAGCAACACATCTGGGAAGCCTCATGCCTCACCTAGATGCGACAACAAGAGGACGGAGTTGTAGGTATCCCCCTACATCAACACCAACAACCCAGACAGATGACAAACCATGACCAAATACGACCAACAAACAACAAACACCACCAAGAACACACAACAATCAAACAAGACAAACAATTACAAGCAAATAAATAACAAGCAGCAACCACTAAGGAGGGTACACAAGAGGCAGACAATTACTGTACCTTGCCCTCCATACAAAATACTAAACAACCTAACATTGGTTGGTGGCTAATCCCCTTAAGGGGAAATATGTGCTCTGGTTAACTAACGTGGGTTGTCTAACCTCCTTAAAGAACCAAGCACCTCCTTTGCCACACCTTGCTCCCCTCGCAGGCATAGCACCACAAACAAACCAATACAACTACAGATGTGAGCAACCTCTAGGCAACAAGACCCATCTAGCCTCACATATCACAAGGTCTCCTACCCTACTAGCCAACACAGAATCTCGCCTAGAAACAACTGCCACCGCACCTACAGGTAACACGGTGCCTAATCCATGCAAAACTTGTAGACAACACCACACTATGCTCCATGGAGTTGAGGAACTCTTAAGAACTACTCTACTTGAGAGAACGTCACTTCACGTTTTGCTTCCAAACTACTACTTCAACAATAGCCTCAAACAAATCGACGATCTCAAGATCCAACCATCAAGGAAAACTTCCAACAAGGAGTCGACGTCCATCTCATTAGTGAATATAGACCGTCACTCCTTAGGTTCCTTGCGATTCTTCACACATCAGATTCGTCGAAACTAGATCGGAGTCGAAGACATTACTCAACATCGCAAGCCAAAAAAAACAAGAAAATCATGAAAATCAAGGTGCAGGAATGCATGACATGTAATTTCTAAGGAGTCACTTGACTAGACATTCTTAGGCTAGTGCTCCTAAGTGACCTAAACTCTGATACCAAATATAGTGACCCCCAAGTCGCTATCACTTAACCTAGTTACAGTTTTTCGTTTTATTATTATTATCTTACAATTACACTAATTATGTAATTAAATTTAAGTACACTCAGCAGAAGCAGAACTAGTAAACAATAGAAAATAAAACTAAAGTAAACACTCACCAGAATACTTGATGTGTGGTAGCATGACTTCTCCTATATGCACTAGCAATCGACAACTGTTGTCCTACATTGTCAAAATACATAGAACAAAGTACATGTGAGTGACCACTTAAAACGGTCACTCAGCACACACCCCACTTAAGACAACTCGGCACACCACGTTGAGGAAGCAGGCGTAACTATGACACAAGCACACAAGCATAGGCATCCCCACCTGGATGTTGCAGCACCAAAACCAAGCAATCCACCATTGCCCGACACGTAGCAAAACTTAAAACCATGCTTTTAAAAACATTCTTTCTCTTTTCCTTTCAAAATCATATACATGTACTTTTAAAATCCTTTTATGCAGGCTTGAGAAGACTACTCTTGCCGATTCAAGCCCAAAACCACACAAAACACACAACCTAGTCCCACGCACTCTCTAAGTGGACTAAACAACTCATAATGTTTGCACACTTTCTAAAGTATCTAGGCATCTACAACATCAACCACAAAACAAATACAGAGTCTCTGCTCTACGCAACACAGTCCCTTCTGGACAAAAAACAGTCACACCAAAGCCTTGGAGCCTTTGCTCCCAAAACCACGATCTACTATAGACCAAAACCAAGGAGTTACTGCTCCCAAAGCACCACGCTTCAACTAAGCGCGACACCACAGCCATCTCTAGGCCAGAGCCTAATCCCCTAAATCAGAACATAGTAAAAACCACAAGCAAATGTGTCAAGCTGTCTGGCACCAAGTAGTCAATACTGGCCACAAGCAATCTACTGTAGAGTTACCACGATGTATGCACTACCACAGACAACCATCCTGTGGAGGAGTCTGCCCGTCCCAACATCCTACCACCTATAGTACCCTCAAAGGCTAACCATACACCAGGAAAGTCTGCTCACCCTACTCCTAGGCGATCTGTCCTCTCTCAGGACAAACCACAGGGTACTCTCTCTCAACGTCCTAGCCTCAATATTTGGAACAATTAGAGTCTCTTTCACTTCCAGATCCAATCAATACCTTAAACTACAATTACAAATACCAATAAAACCACGAAAATCACGTAGACCTCAACCTAAGCATCACGACCCTAGAGGTATCACTCGTCGCTAGAAGGTCAGTCAGAAGCATCAGTCTCTTAGTCCTTTTAAAATAAAGAAACACACTGACCTCGTCCTATGCAAACAGCTCACAACCCTAGAGGTATCACTCGTCGTTAGAGGTCGAACGAGAGCTTAGGTATCTTGGTCTCTATTTAAGAAAAACATCAACTTAGATGCCACGTCTAACTCTCCGAAGGCCTTATCACACCTTCAAGTTTAGGCAACACGCCCCTACGGTCTCTCGGTTCACCCAAGCAAAAAAACCACGGAAATTTCTTTTCAAATCCTTTGCAAAATGATGCATTTCTCTTTCCAAAACCTTTTAAAAACCATTTCAGAGACCATTTGTAGACACCCTGTGACCATGCCGGTGGAACCACTGGGGCGCGGTTCACCAAAACCTGACTCCGGTGTGCGGGAACACACTGGGAGGTCCGATACAGTCACGGCGAAAAATGGTGAATCCGGAAGGAGGGACAAGACTCGGAAACACCAAAGGGAA
>JAMKQA010251459.1:0-12410 GCA_024699735.1 Posidonia australis
CATGCATGCATTAGTGGGTAAATTGCATTTTAGCCCTTAGAGAACTTCATTTGCACTAGGAGAGCACATTTGACCCTAGATTTCTTCATACATGCATGGAATGTGTTTTCCCATGTATTTCCGATGATTTAGGCTTCTGAATGTGAGTTTTCCTCAGATTTGGGCTTTTTGCACAAAACCCCCTAGACGTCTTCAGATTTGCACACACACTTGCATTTTGCATACTTTTCACATCTTTTTGCACGATTTTTCCCGTCTTTTCTTCCTTGCTTGGTGCACGCTTTCTAGCTATGTTCTGAGTTTAGTCTTTTCCTCGTTTTCCAGGTTTTCCGCAGTTTTCACTTGTTTTGGTTTTCCATCGCCCGAGGGTGTACAGTAAAAGGCTTGCAAAAGCCAACATGGTCCTGAAACAAGGATTATTTTCCCCTTTTTGATTTTCTTAGATTTACCCAATTTCCGCTGTTTTGCAAGACGCTTTCCGAGAATTTCACGATTTTCCTCATCGCCCAAGGGCGTACAATAAAGCGGCATTAACAATGCCTACATTCGACCCTCGGATTAACGTTCTCCTTTGATTTCACTTCTCCTTGATTTGGCATGTTTTCGGTCATTTTCATGCATGAGCATATAGAATAAGCAAGCATACATTTAGCAGACCATAAACAGTAGGAAGCCTAGAAAGATCGAGTTTTCTCAGGCGTAACGGGGTGCCTAACCCCTTCCCCATGCGTAACCAGAATCCTTACCCTTTCTCTGCCCCGTATTCATCTTACATTATCCATTAGGCTCGGATCACACGTGTATTCTGCATTTTGTTTTGTTTCATGATTTTCTTGTGTTTGTTTTGGTTTTCCTCATCTTTCCATTAAAAGACTAGGTGGTGACTCCTTTCCTTATCCTTTTGCCTTCCCTCTGGTGTTTCCGAGTCTTGTCTCTTCCTCCGGATTCACCATTTTTGCAGTGACTGTATCGGATCTCCCCGTGTGTTTCCGCACACCGGAGTAGATTTGGAGAACCGCACCTAGGGGTTCCACCGGCATGGTCACAGCCCCAGTTTTGACTTTGCCCCCTGGGAGTGGCTGTTTTACAGTCTATAGTGATGCCTGTGGAACTGGTTTGGGGTGTGTGTTGATGCAACATGGTAGGGTAGTGGCGTATGTCTCACGCCAGTTGAAAGATCATGAGAGAAATTATCCCACCCATGGTTTAGAGATGGCAGCTGTGGTGTTCGCCTTGAAACTTTGGAGGCATTATTTATATGACGAACAGTTTCAGGTGTACACAGATCATAAAAGTCTGAAGTACATCTTTACTCATAAGGATTTGAACCTGAGACAGAGGCACTGGGTGGAGTATATCAAGGATTATGATTTCAGTTTGTCTTACCACCTAGGGAAGGCAAATGTAGTTGCAGATGCTCTGAGCAGATGCACTCATGTCATGCCTAGTCTGATGATCCAGGAATGGAAATTGTTGGAGGGACTAGTGGAGTGAAGGCCTCGGAGACAGTCTCAGGGACCTGCCAGAGTAGTGCTGGCTAATTTGTCTATTCACCCGAGGATGATCGAGGTGATTGTCACAGCTCAACAATATGATTCTTTTGTGTCAAATATCTAGAGGAAGCTGGAAGCTGGAAGCTGGTAATGTCCCTCATTTTTCAGTAGGGGTAGACAGTGGGTTGAGGTAGACTTGAGATTGTATATGCCTCATATAGAGGAAATCAAGTACAGTTTTTTGGATGAAGCCCACTACTCCAGATAATCTATTCATTCAGGAAGCACCAAGATGTATAAAGACCTGAAGAGGAACTTCTGGTGGCCTGGGATGAAGAGAGAGATTGCTGAGTATGTGGCGAATTGTGCGACTTGCCAGATGGTGAAGATAGAGCACCAGAAGCCCAGAGGGACTTTGCAGCCTATGGACATTCTAGTGTGGAAATGGGAAAATGTGTCGATGGACTTTGTGACAGGTTTGCCACGAACCGAGAAAAGAATGATACTGTGTGGGTGGTAGTGGATCGCCTTACAAAATTGGTACATTTCTTGCCAATAAGGGTGATCTTCCTTTGGCAAAACTGGCAGAGTTGTATGTGGCTGAGATTGTGAGATTGCATGGTGTCCCAGTGTCTATTGTGTCTGACAGAGACACGAGGTTTACATCTAGATTTTGGGGAGCTCTGCAGGAGGCTTTTGGCACAATGTTTAATTTTAGCACTGCTTTCCACCCCGAGACAGATGTCTAGACAAAGAGGACCATCCAGACACGAAAGGACATGCGAGGGCCTGCGCCTTGGATTTTGGTGGTAACTGGGAGGATCATCTACCTCTGATTGAGTTTGCATATAATAACAGTTACCACACTAGTATTGGTATGGCACCATACGAGGCATTGTATGGCAGACCCTGTAGGACACCCACTTGTTGGAGTGAGGTGGGTGAGAGACAGTAAGTTGGGCCCGAGATCGTACAGCAATACGAGGGCAAGGTGGATCTGATCAGGAGGAGATTGTTGTTTGCCTAGAGCTGGTAGAAGAGTTATGCTGATAGGAGGCGGAGACCTCTAGAATTCGAGGTAGGAGACTTCGTTTTCCTAAAGGTGTCACCAACCAAGGGTGTAATGCGGTTCGGTAAGAGACAAGTGGAGCCCAAGATATATCGAGTCGTACCAGATTACCAAGAGGGTTGGTGAGGTGACATATAGACTAGATCTACCTCCAGAGTTGGTAGGTGTACACAACACCTTCCATGTGTCTATGTTGAAGAAGTGTTTGGCCGATGCATCCCAGGTGATACTAGTGCAGCTAGAGGAGCTGCGGGAGGACTCATCTATGGTTGAAAATGCAGTTCAAATATTGGACAGGAACAAGCAAGTCCTCAGGAATAAAGTGATTCCATTGGTGTTAATTTAGTGGCAACACCATGGTACAGAGGAGGCTACCTGGGAGCACGAGGTGGACATCCAGAAACAGTACCCCTACTTGTTTTATTAGAGCTGAATTTCGAGGACGAAATTCTTTTAAGGGGGCTAGGATGTGACATCTGGGCTTGATTATCCATTTTTATTTATAAACCATGTTATTAATTGTAATATTGCATAAATGGTTTATTGATGGATAATCTGTTATGTCTTGGATGTATGAGCTTGTGGTTGGCTTGCTGTGCTCCTGCTTGTGATTTGGGACCAATGAGGAGTCCGGTTTGAGAATGCACAGTCGCCTCAATTTATGTGCCTGTTCTTTCCTTTTTTATTTCTTTCTTTCTTTTTTTCCTTCTCTCACTCACGAGCTCATCACACACCCGTCTTCTACCCCTTCACCCTCCACAGCCCGTGCCACCACCAACTAGTGACCCTTGCCTCGCCATCACTTTCGACGCGATGGGCGACTGCTGTGATGCGGGAGGAGGATGGGATAAAAGAGGCAGAGGCAAGCGGAAGAGGGTGAGCTGCGACACGAGGAGGAAGAGGGAGAGGAAGAACGATGTGCGCACAACCGAGGAAGAGGTTGGAGCTGCTCGTGTGATCTGCCGGTCGAGGAGGCTTCGTTGTGGCACGAGGAGGCTCGCCAGAGTGCGGGAAGGTTCGTTGGGGCGCCATTAGAGGTACGCGACCCCTGTCCCTTCTCATTTCCCTTGTGTTTGGATTAAGTGAGAAAATTCATGAAAATGACAAAATGCATGTAAAATTGTAGAAAATGAGGAAATGATGAGAATGAGTTGTATTGCATGAAAATATAGAAATCATGCAGTTAGGATGAAAATATGTGGGATTGAATGTGATCTAGGGTTGTAAGCTATAGTAGGTTTCGCTGAGCTCTTCCCCTTTGTGGTTTTCGTATGAATCACATAGTCGATCGATTGAGGAATGGTTTGAGGGGTTTTGAAGTAGACTCAAGGGTCTACACCCCATGATTTTATGGTAATTTGTGATACGTGTTTGGGGGGTCCGATCGAGACTCCCACATTGGCCGATTCTTCACCGCTTGGAACAGGGGTGTGCCCTATCTACGAGGAATTCGGTATGCCGAATTTATTCCGTATGCTGAAATCCTGACAGATTAAGCCAGTATCGCTGGTTTCAGTAGACCGAAATCTCTCGATCGACTGAAACAAGGGGTTTTGATATACCGAATCAAGGGATTTCGGTATACGGAGCCTAAAATTCAGTCTACCGTTTTTGCCCCGACCCTGATATGGGCAGATATGAATGCAAATGGATGATAAATGGTTTTAAAAGGTATGTTGAGCATATGTGAATGATGTTTTCCCCATGGAAATGACATGGAGGAATGTAGAACCCAAATAAATAAAGTTGGACGTGGTATTGGGTTTTGATCCCATAAATGAATAAAAAGGATGATTTTGTGTGGTTTTGGGGTTTAGACCCTGCAAATGAATAAAATGGTTGATTGTGAGTGGTTTTGGGCATGAGACCCAATTTGTGATTTTTAAAGCATGATTTTAAATGATTTGATTGGGACCCCAGTTGAGGGTCAAGTATTGCATGGAAATAGAATCCTGCAATGGAAAAGAATGAAAATGGAAATGGTTTTGGAAAGAAAAGCTTAAAGAGTTTTGATAATGAAACACTAAAAATGTGTTAAGGAACCACGGGGGTTGGTGTCGACAACATGGTAAGAGTATGAGGCTCCAATGAAACCAGTTGCCAGACATGACTGTGGTTGCCGAGCTTGAGATGGTGTAGGCTGAGCCTAGGTCGTTGTACCTAGTTGTTAGGGTCACCGATGGGGCGTCAAACACAAATGTATCCCCATGCATATATGAAAGAAATTGAGGCCGGTTGGTCGGGGCGGTGGCATCCCAGACGGGGAATTTCATCGCAGCAGTACAGTAAGGTAGGGGAAAAGATGTCCTCGCCTACTGCTTGTCCGCCTGGTTACCCCAGATCAAGGTAACAACAGTAAAGAAAAGTGGAAATGAGTAAAGAAAAAGAAATGCGATTTGATCAGGATTGGACATATGAAATAGTCCTAAAATCCTGAAATGGAATAATGATGATGTTTTAACCAGTTACCAGCCAGTATTTATGATTTGGCTTTGAGCCCGAGAGGCATTGTGTTTTAGGCTGGATCTGGTCAGAAATGTGAATTTGAAAGTGTGATTTTGGGAAGAAATCCCAAGTATTGAAAATGATATGTTTTGGAAAATGAATTCCAAAGGTTTTAAAAGAAAATGCAAAGGTGTGTTTTTGAAAGAGAATGTGGTTTTGGAATGAGTTTCCAAATGTTTTGAGAAAAGAAAAGAAACATGGCTTTTGAAAAGAGCATGAATTTGAGATTAAATTCCCAAGTGGTTTCCAATAAAAAAAGAAAAGAGGATTTTCAAAAGAAAACCAACATTGAAATTAAAAGCGGAGTTTTAATGGTTTTTCCGAGATTTTGTGGGTTGTGTGTTTGGGGCGTACTGGGTGACTTAGATGTCACTCACGTGTACTTATTTGGTTTTCATGTGCGAACAGCGTGCAACCGAGTTCCGGTGCAGGAGTTGGAGCTTCTAGCCGCACATTGAGATCCTGAAGGTGAGCCTAAGTTACAGTCATTTAATATTTCTGTAATTAGTGTAATTATGCTTATGATACTGTGATTTAGTAGCATGCCCAGGATCGGGGCATTACATCCCTGATCCCACTGCTTCTTTAAGAGAATCATGTCTGGCTCTTCAAGGTATGACTATCGAAGCTAATCAAGCCATTCCGGAGTCACTACTGATATAGCACATACCTCCATAGACTCTGTTTGTCGAGACAGAGCATCAACTGCAACATTGGTGGTGCCCTTCCTATATTCAATTGTAAAATCAAACCCCAAGAGCTTGGACAGCCATTTTTGTTGAGCAGAAGTGGTAATCTTCTGTTCCAACAAGTACTTGAGACTTTTCTGATCTGTTAAAATGGTAAAATGTCATCCCAACAAATATGGCCTCCATTTCTTGACAACCAAGAAAATAACTAGCATTTCCTTCTCATAGGTGGAGAGACCCAGCTACCTGCCATTTAGTACCTGGTTTAGGAAAGCAATAAGTTGTAACACCTAAAAATTCATTTTGTAAGTATATATCTTTTAATGAAGTTATTCTGGAAGGGTGTACTGTCCCGAGGCCCATTTTTGTGATTTTGTGGTTTTTAGACTTGGGCCTCATGGGTCGGTTGCAGTTTGTGTGGTTCCTGTGCTTGTGGCCTGGCTTGTTCTTGCACTGTCTGGGCCTGTGTGTGGGCCATTTGGAAATGGGTGGTTGTGCATGTGCAGGGGTGTGGCTAATAGATGGACGCAAGTTGGTGCGCATGCACGGTGGACTTGCAGGACGTGCACGTGCTTACCTTCATCCTTACGCAACTACTTAAGCCAAGGTACCTCCATGCACTTTTCCACTTCTCCCTCTTTCTTGCCTCATCTTTCCTCCCCTTCTTGAGCACACCAACTCCTTTCTCTACTCTCATCCCCACTTCACAACACTCCACCTTCATTCCTCTCTCCTCCACCCTCACCAACTCTCCGCCTTCCACTCTCGTCTCCCTCCCTCTCTCTCTCTCTCCCTCTCCCCCTCTTTCTCCCTCTCCCCTACTCTCCCATGTTCGGTGTGCTCAAAAGGAGGCAGTGGCGTGAGGTGGTGCAATGAAGCTTCAGGGGATTCCCTGAGGTCGTGAGGAACTCTAGTGAGCTTGTGGGTTGTTGATGCTGTGGTGGTTGGCTGAAGGATGGATTTGGGTCACCGACGAGCGTATAAGGTACGCACCTCACCTCTGCTGTAGAAATGCATGTAAAATGGTAGAAATCATAGGAATGCATGGAATTTAGGTTTAAATTATGTTTCCTGATTTTTATGTGATTTTTGGCAAATTTATGGGGCATTTATGGCCATTAATGTGTGTGGTTGAGTTTTGGGTCGTTGTCGACCCCTACTTCTTTGTGATTTTATTACGTGAGCTTCATTCAATCGATTTTGGATTTGTTTGTGTGACTTTGGAGTAGACTCGAGGGTCTACAACATATGTTTTATGTGGATTTTATTGTGGTTGTTTGGCAAGTCCATTCCTCACTCCCATTTTAGGGTGAAGCAACGGATAGTGAGTTGGGCCATTTCTAATTTCATAGAAAACGACATATCGAACTATTTTGGTATGCTATTTTTCTGTTAGTTTTGGTCCTCTAGTCTTGGTTCGGTCGGTCAAATTCTTTTGGCCTGTCATTCTATGCCTTGAGTGTTGACCGTTGAACCCTGTTCGGTCGACTGATCCTTCTCGGTCTATCGAACTAGGGATTTTTGGATGACCGATTTGAATTTTAGTCAATTGTTTCGGTGCCTTGAGGCTAATTCAGTCGATTGGCCTAATTCGGTATATCGAATCAGGCCCTAGTTGGTGCTATAAAAGATGTTTTCTAAGGGTTTTCTAAATTGATTTTTTTGCCCATTTGAGATGGGATTGTGAGCCATCAGTGGTGGTCTTGTGAGACACCTGATGTGCTGATTTTGTGGGGATTTTGGAAGAGTTTTTCCAAAGACATAAAATGGCTTTGAAAAGGGTTTTCAAAGAAATGCATTGGCCCATTTTGGAAATAATTTTCTTGATTTTTTATGTGCAAGTAGAGACACCGTGGGACCGTGTTGTCGAGACCAAGGAATATGACGATATTTTCGAGTGGTTGGGCGCATCTCCCTAGTTGAGGTCGGGGGCGAAGATACCTAAGGCTGAGGTTCGTCGAGTCCTGGAGGTATGACATCCTTGACTGTCGTGCCAAGGCTAAGGTTGAGGTCCACGAGTTGAGATGTTTGTGGCATAATAGGGAGGTATGATACTCCTACTATCGTTGGGAGCATTGGAACTCGAGTGTCGTCGGGTGTTGAGGTATGAGGCTCCCTCCTAAGCACCATGTGGAGAACACCGTGAGGAGGCATACCCTGTGATGGCTAGTGTAGGTGCGACATGTGCCTTATAGCTGGTAGCGTCCTGATAGAGAGAACTGCCTTCCCAAGAGAGGTTGGCTTTGTGAAGATTCTTCAAGCAGGAGAATCACGAGACGGTGTTGCTCCTACACAAGATAGTGTCACCATGGCAGTGCAGTGCACCTTGGTCGCTACATGTGGCTAGAGTTGGTTGCCTAGGGTCAGGCTTTTCGACTCATTGTGTGTAGTTTTGGCAATGGAGGGCCTTACTTGTGGTTTGGGTCAGATAGAACTTTGCTAGTTTCGGTTTTCAGCTTGGTGGGCCTGAGCTGTGGTTTCAATAAAGGTTTGAAAAATGATTTTTAAGGAAAATAATTATAGTTTTGTTATCTGCCATTTTGTGGGGTACATGTTGGGTAACTTTTGTCACTCACGCTATTTTCTCATGGTTTTTAGGTTGTAGGTGCAAGCGATCAGGTGGGTTTTTGCATATTACACATAGTCCGGTGTCTCATAGCTGCACACACAGGCTCTCGATTGTAGATATTTTTGTTTAGCTTTTAATTTCCTATAATTTAATCTGTTTAAATTATTGTAGAAATTTGGGGACGTCACATAGGTTGTCCCATTTGCATCAATACTACCCCCACACCTACCTCAGAGGCATCACACTCCACCACAAATCCCTGATTGAAATTAGATAACCGAAGGACAGGGGAGGAGCTCATGGCTTGTTTCAAGTCACTAAAAACTAGTGTAGCTTGCTCATCCCAATGAAAGCCCTCCTTCCTTAACAACATAGTTAATGGTGCTACAATGCTCCCATAATTCCTAATAAATTTTCAGTAGTAACCCGTAAATCCCAGAAATCCATGGAGAGAACGCATATTTTTGGGTACTGTAGATATCCCATTTTCGCATTTCCTAGAGTCCATCTAGGATAGGAAACTTTAAGGTGCCCCAGATCACATGGCTAACGATTTATAGCATATTTTTCAAGCTTTTTATGAATTCTTTAAAAAACAATTTTGATTTTACTTGCTTCAAGGTCGTTAGCTGTGGCAAAGCTAATTTGCTCGAGTTAGTGGTAGGTTCGAGCCTCCTTGAGTATTTTAATCTTAAAGGAAGATGTTTTTATAATTTCATGAATTTTTTGAAGTATTTCCAAGCTTTTAATAGATCTCTGTGGAATAAGATAAAATATAGGGAGTAAAACATAAAAGACCAAGGTATTGCCTAGGTAGGAGGTGACATGTCTCGTCGCTGCTTGAGAAGGCAACGAGATTCTAAGCGCCGCAAATACAGGCGACAAGCATCCTTAGTTTCTCTCTCCATGTAATTTGTTGTCCTAAGCATCAATATAACATACAGGATATTTATAAATGTTATCATGATTTTTCTCATAACTGTTATAATTTCTATAATTTTTCAACACTTAAATATATATGCATATCATATAAACCCTTATATTGCTAAATAATTACAGAAAATTATTGAAATTCTAATGACTTGATAATTAAGAGTACTTATATTTATTTTTACCAAAAATAAGATTTTTATGATAAGTTATCACACTTTAATGTTATAACTTATATTTAATTAAAGATAATGCTAAAAAAATAAAGATAATATCCAAAATATCTAGATGATTGCCAATCTAGTTTTAATCTAATGTATCATTGATTTTAAGAAATATTCTCATAATTATTGGAGATTTAAATTTTCAAATTTGATTTACTTATCTTTTTAAGTTTAAATTAAATTTGGAATTTATTTAAAGTGTTGCTATTATGAGGACACTCTTTAATCAATGATTTGGTCGTTATTTGGTTAATAAATTTGTGTGAAGATATTTTGGGATCTTAATTTTCAAATTTTTACCTTTTTAATTTCTCGACACCTTGTGGATAGGCGACTAGTTGATGTGGCAGATATCTTGCCATTCATGTGTTGATTCACTACGTCCGGCCAAATCAGAATCTACATATTCGTCGCCTATATGGACAACGACGCCATGATTTTGTTGTCGGTGCAATAGGCGACAAGATCTAAATTGTTATTTTTTACTATTTTAGCAAGTGATCCTGGTCATTGATCTCCTACTTGTCGTTAACGAAATCTAGACCCCCAAAACTCTATAAATAGACCCCCTAGGTCATGAGTTTGAGGGAGGCAATTCAAAAACCCTAAGGTGACAGTCAAAACCCTAGAGGAGAGGAACCTTGAGAGATCCATGATCCTTAGCCCCCTACTCTATCCTAGTCTCCCACGAAATCTTAGATTCCAGAGATCTCTTGTCCAATAGCTAAAGCGCATTCCGAAACTCCATCAGGCCTCTACTTCCTCCATCCACTCCACAGCGTACGAGGGTGAAGGGTGTATCTTTTCCAATTATTGCATAACATAGAATAGCCCTTGGCATATGCATGCGGGGACAACCTATGGTTAGTATTAGTTTATTACTCATGTATTTATTGTCATTTTTCTGATATCATTTACCACACCTAGGTCTAATCTAGATTTTTGTTTCTTTTGTTGTTTATTTTGAAGGGAAGGAATACTACATAATTATGAGGATGCCGCTAGGTAGCATCCTGTCGTCGACTCAGTGAATCGAAAATCCACATCAACCACATCAACTCCCACAAGGTACCGTGTCAACTGGTGAAAGCAAATCGACAAGTGGCTATCACAAAGAGTCATCAACGTAAGTGGACATGATAATAACTCTCCATCAACCCCTAGATCTGCATCCACAGATTTCTGCCAATCATGGTGGGATTGTTGAACCAACCCCTGTGCTTTGTAAGTCCTTTCCTCCGTTCCATTACTTTATTTTTCATTTATTTCTAGATTTAGGTGTTGTTTTAGGTCTGGAAAGTCATGTGCTTAGGGTTTCGTGACGACTAGACCTTTTATCTAGTTTTTTTCTAGCAAGTAGACATCTTGTAGATCTAGCTGCCTACCACAGTGGTGCCAAGTTTCGCAGCACCTTGAGAGGTGACACATATTGGTGCCTATCTCATAGGCGACGAGGTCTACAGACCGACTCCCTACAAGTCTTTCATTTTCCTTCTGTCTGTGTTGTGTTTTCTTAGGCCTACATTATAAAAATAAATCAAATGTCCACTTGTATTTTAGTTTTTTAACAGTTTCTAGGTTTGTTTTCTGTCCACTAATAGGGTGGAAACTATTTGTATTACAATAAAGTTAAAAGTTTCTTAAGAAAAATTTCTTTTTAGTTAGGAACAACCAAATCAGGTGAACCGCGACAGCACAAGTCGCTCTTCCATGATCTGTTTGGTTGCTATTGCTAGATCGAGAACATAAGGTGTCCTAAGGTGCTATTATTGACTTCTCTTTTCTCCCTAAGTCAATAATAAACCTTAGTAGATACTTTGTGCTTTATTGTTCTATGTTTATTTACCGTTTTGTGGTTTGCTAGGACCGACCCTAAGGACAGAATCATGGGTTGTGGGCCCCTCTATAGAGAGACAAAGCCCCAGCCTAGGCCCCCTTTGTAGACCTCCCAAAGGTCTAAGGGTGGTATCAAAGGAGCTAAAAGCCCACTAAGTGTAACCTGAGAACCCAAAAGAAAAGCTTATGCCCCCTTGCTATAGGAACCTAACAAGCTAAGAGAATGTAAGATCAATTAATCCATCAATTAATTACTTTAACAATAAAAATGCGCACGCTGTATTAAAACCTATTTGATTAACTACCCTATTTGGCGTTTGGTTTTTCTACGACAAACCTTGGTTGCTAGAACAGACAGGCAACCAAGTCGCGTATCTGATCGACGTTGTTGTCTGTCGCCTATCTCATCGACGACGAGTCTTGGCACGACCTCTATAGGCGACGTTAGGTAGACACACTTTGTATTTACTTTATTAAACAAAGTTGTAAACCTTTCTCTTTGAATTTTGTTGCATTAGGTTTGTAATTTCTTTTTCTAGAAAACTTGTAATAGGTTAAAAGTAGTGTAATAAAAAGTCTATAATTTCTCCTTTCCATAAAACTTGTAATATTCTAAGAAGAGAGCCACAAAGGAGGTTGCACCATGTCCTACATCAAGTACCCCAGCACGCCATGTGCTTCAACCCTTGCAACTCAAGCCAGTAGTTCCATGGGCCAACATAGGTTCCTCTCTAGCACTTCAATTCCTCAAGGAGGCCAATCCATTGAAAGAGGGAGTGAAGGGGGGATGAGCCATCACCATTCATGCAACACCCCACCGTCATTCCACTCATATCTATTTTCCCAAGGGGCAAGTAGCCAGACCCATTGTAGACACCCCAATTTTGAGCTCATTTGGCAGCAGGCTCCTCCGGTTGATGCTCTGGTCGCAACCACCAAAACCCTAGCTCACACAAGCCCAATTAGGTTCACACTAGCCTACATGACCTAATAAAATACTAAAACACATTAAAATTCACTGAAAAATAAATAAAACACTTAATCCAGCTAAAATCCACCCAAAACCCTAATAAGAACCCTAATCAAACAAAATCT
>JAMKQA010251461.1:0-13495 GCA_024699735.1 Posidonia australis
CTCTCTCAGGAGAACCCTCAGAAGCCAACCCCTCCTTGGGAAGGCTGTCCTGTCTCTCAGGACGCTACCAGCTACGGGGCACGTGTCCCACCCGCACTAGCCACCACAGGGTACGCCTCCTCACGGCGTCCTCCACACACGGTGCTCAAGAAAGAGTGTCATACCTCCATACCCGACAACACCTGAGCCTCAGTGCTCACAGCGACAACGGGAGTATCATACCTCCCCGTCATGCCACAAGACACCTCAACCCGAGGACCACAAACCATGCCTCAAGACGACAGTCAAGGAGTCTCATACATCTAAGACCCGACGCCCCTCAACCTCAGGTATCTCGAACCCACGACCTCAACAGGGGACATTGCGCCCGACCACCCCAGAATGTCGTCACATTCCCTGGTCCTGACGACACAGTCCCACATTGCCTCGGCCCGCACACAGAAAACCAGGAAATCACTTTCCAAACCAGGCTAACCATTCCTTTGAAAACCATTTTCATATCCTTTGAAAATTCTTTCAAAACCTCGGTAAAACAGCGCATCAGGTGTTCCCGAAGACCACCACTGATGGCCCACAATCCCCTCTCACAGGGAAAAAACACGGCATCCAAAAAGCCACCAAAAACACACTCTAGTAAACCTGTTTGGGCCCAAAAATCAGTATGTTGAAAGTCAGATTTGGTATGCCGAAATCTGCAAATTCGATAAACCGGTCTGATTCGGTTGACAGAAATGGGGGTCAACGGTCAACACTCAGGCCAAATTTGGTATACCGCCCAAAAACGGATGGCCGAATTCCGACCAGAGGACCTAAACTGACAGAAAAACGGTATGCCTAGCAGAAATCGGTATACCGAAATCTCCTGATTCAGTATGCCATTTCCATCTGGTATGTCGAATTCTGCGAAACCAAAAAACGGCCCAAACCCTATCGTCTAAAATCACCCCAACAAGGAACTCCAATCGGACACCCTTAAACAAACACCAAAAATCTTGCATAAAACATATGGTGTAGACCCTCGAGTCTACTCCAAAACCCAACAAACAAAACTAAAATCCATTCACCATGCATCAAGATACAAAATCACAAAGGCAGAAGGGTCAAAACGACCCAAAATGCAACCACTGGCATAAATGCTCCATAAATACTCAATAAATCACAATAAATTCTAGGAAAGGAAATTTACTTAGATTCCATGCAATCCTAGCGTTTTCTACCAATTCCATGCTCTCTATTGCAAGGAGTGGAGATACGTACCTGAGAAATGCTTCCGGCGATCCTCGGCCGACTCCGGCGAACTTCGGTGCAACCACGGCCACGAGGCACTCCACGCGAGCTCCGCACACCGCCATGAGCAACCACAGCCCTCCACTTCGCTCCCTCGACCTCTTCCTCTCTCTCTATCAGCGCGCGTGCAAAGGGGATACGAGGAAACAGAGGAGGTGAGTGGACAAGTGGAAAGGATGAAGGGGAAGGAGAAGGAAGGAGAAGGAGAAATAAGGAGGAAAGGAAAGAAGGTGAAGGAGGAGGAGGAGTAGCGCCACCGAAGAGGAGGGGGAAGGAAGAAGAAGGAAGGAGAAGACGGCAACGGGTGGCGAGGAGAGGTGCAGTGCGGTGTGGCTTATAAAGCCTATGCCTGCTGTAGCTGAAAACGTCCCCACCAACGCGTCTCAGCCACCGACACACCGCACAGCATCCAACAGCCAACCACCACCAACGAGGCCAACTGCGAGCCTCAACCACCTGCCCTCACATGCGGGCCCCACGGGGACCTCACACCAGGCCCCACACAGACCCCACATCAGGACCCACAAACACAGTGCCAAACCAAGCACAAGGACACACAAATAGAATCCGACCCACGAGGCCCAAGCCCAAAAGCACAAAACCACACAACTAACCTCGGAACTGTAACACCCATCTAGGAATAAAATTCACAAAATGTAAATAATTACAAAATGAATTTTACAAATGTTACATGCATGTTAGTTCTTGCATTAAGTCATGCATGATCTTTGTCTAAGTCATTCCTCAGCATATTTTACACATTTAAGCACATTTGCGTGCATTTTGCTTAGTTTTCATGTCATGTCATCCATATTGGGCAAGCCCGCATCCCATGTGTTTCTTTCCGTAGATTTTTCTCCAAGTCCATTTTCAGAATCAATCACCCAGCATTTGATTTGATTTCCTTTACTCCTACATTTTAGATTATCCGATTTGATTTGGATTTCATTGCCTGAGGGCATACACTAACTAACTGAAAGGCCCACATTGTCCCACTTGCGGATTATTTCACCTTTTTTATTTTCATGACCTTTTCCCAGATTCCAATGACTCGGGTTGACCCCACTCTTGATCATTTTGATATCAATGTGATTTTCTATAACATTCTTTCCAAAAACATCATCATTTTATGTGAATTTCTTTGCATGTCATAGTTTGCCCGTTTTGCGTAGACTTCTTCGCAAATTTTCCATTTGGATTTCCATGATGTTTTCTACGATTTTAATGAGTTGCGTTGATTGCATTTTTTATTCTCTTGACGTATGTATGATTTCCCAAGCCATTCTCGCCAAAAATCTCGTCATTTCATGTGATTTTCTTTGTTGTGTCGTATTTCGTGATTCATTATTTCTTGTGGATTTGTTCGTAGTTTTTGCATGTCATCTTGCTCATCCATCTAGTCTTGACTTGGCATTCATATTAGTATGATTAGAGCACAATCTAGGCTTAGCAAATTCATTCAGCCTTTAGCAAGCGAATTGAACTAGAAAGATCGAGTTTATTAGGCGTATGGGGGTGCTTAATACCTTCCCCGTGCATAATAAGAATCCTTACCCATCCTCTAGTTTGCAGAAATCTAGCCTTTTCATTTGCATCTCATGCATTCATCTTTTTGTGGTTTGTTTGTGGTTTTCCTCGTTTTGCCCTTAAAAGACTAGATGGTGACTCCTTTTCTTTTCGTTTTTATCCTATCTTGCACCTTTGCCATCTTAGCATGGCTGTGGCCTCCTCCCTCTGGCGCGACTCGGTGCCGGATCCCTGGGAGGGCATGGTCACACCAGGTAAGGTAAAACCCAATCTTTTTTGTAGGGACTTGCTCAAGTCAAACAAGTGTCATTTCTATCCTCTTCTAAATCGGACGAGGTCTAGATGATATCATCCGAGATTCGCTCCAGATGGACGAATCCTAGTGCCATTTACACTGTTTTACTCAAGAGCGAGCTGATAACTTTAACTATCCGGCGACGAATCCGTCAACTCAGGAGCGGGCTGATACCTCGAACTATCTGATTGACGACCGTCACATTGTCAAGAGCGGACTGATACCCCAAACTATCTGGTTGACAACCGTCACATTGTCGGGAGTGGGCTGATAACTCTAACTATCCAGCGATGAGTCCGTCAACTCATCACAAGGCTGATACCCCAAACTATCCGGCTGACGACCATCACATTGTCAAGAGCGGGCTGATAACCATAACTATTCGGCTGATGACCGTCACATTGTCAAGAGCGAGCTAATACCCCAAACTATCTGGCAGACTACCGTCACATTGTTAGGAGCAGGTTGATACTCCAATCTATCTGGTTGATAGCCGTCACACTGTCAGGAGCGGGCTGATACCCCAAACTATCTGGTTTACAATCGTCACATTGTCAGGAGTGGGCTAATAACCCTAACTATCCCACGACAAGTTTGTCAACTCAGGAGTGGGCTGATACCCCAAACTATCCGGTTGACAACTGTCACATTGTCGGGGTGGGTAGATAACCCAAACTATCCTACGATGAGTCTGTCAACTCATTACAGGACTGATACCCTAAACTATCCGACTAACGACCGTCACTTTGTTAGGAGCAAGCTGATAACTCTAACTATCCGGTTGACGACCGTCACATTGTCAGGAGCGGGCTGATACCCTAAACTATCCAGTTAACGACCGTCACATTGTCAGGAGTGGGCTGATACCCCAATCTATCTAGTTAACAGCCATCACACTGTCAGGGGCGGGCTGATACTCGAAATTATCCAGTTGACAACCGTCACATTGTCAGGAGTGGGTTGATAACCCTAACTATCCAGTGACGAGTCTGTCAACTCAAGAGCGGGCTGATACCCCAAACTATCCTGTTGACAACCGTCACATTATTGGGAGTGGGTTGATAACCCTAACTATCCGGCGATGAGTCTGTCAACTCAAGAGCGAGTTGATACCCCAAATTATCTGACTGACGACCGTCACATTGTCAAAAGTGGACTAATAACCCTAACTATCCGGCTGACGACCGTCACATTGTCAGGAGCGGGCTGATAACCCTAACTATCCGGCTGACGACCGTCACATTGTCAGGAGTGGGATGATACTCCAAACTATCTGGCAGACGATCGTCATAATGTCAGGAGCTGGTTGATAACCCTAAATATCAGGCAACGAGTCCGTCAACTCATTAATGGACTCATAACCCTAACTATCCAGCAATGAGTATGTTAACTCATCAACGGGCTGATAGCCCAAACAATCTGGTTGACAACTGTCACATTGTCAGGAGCATGCTGATAGCCCTAACTATCCGACAATGAGTCCTTCAACTCAAGAGTGGACTGATAACCTTAACTATCAGACGATGAGTTTGTCAACTCAAGGGTGGGCTGGTAACCCTAACTATCTGGCAATGGGTTCGTCAACTCATCATCCATCTGATGCCCAGAACTATCCGATTGACGACTGTCACATTGTCAAGGGTGGGCTGATACCCCAAACAATCTGGATGACAACCGTCACATTGTCGGGAGATGGCTGATACCCCAAACTATCTGGTTGAGGACCGTCACATTGTCAGGAGCGGGCTGATACCCCCAAACTATCCAGTTGACATCCGTCATCAGTCTATCCTCAGTCGACAAGTCTGATATCTTGCCATGCATACTTTCCGGCGAAAGGTCTACCGTCTGCTAGGTCCCTGTTGTCGTGCGACGAGCTTGACAGTCTTGTCCAGGCATCCCTTGGCAAGAGTTGTGAAATCCCTTGCGCTGCTCCTCCATGAGCTGATGGGTTACCCACTCGTCATCAGCATTATCCTCTTGCATCACCCGACATCAAGGTCATTCTTTGCATTAGTATCATGCATGGGCCACGAGTCATGACTTTCGGTGCATCCACTGAATAAGTGGTTCACGAGCCCACAACAAATACTACTCTCCCACGAACTCATGCGGGGTGTCTTGTCAATCCTGAGCATTGGTCTCAATTCCCTTGATCTCGCTCAAGGAGGGGCATCTGTAGATATCCTGATTTTGCAGTCAATTGACGGCAAGCTTCTCTAGAAAGATGCTCTAGTTGCAACCACCAAACCTAAACCCCAACTCCACCAAAACCCTAAACCCATAGCCCACTTAAACCCACACAAGCCCATTCAGGCCCACACAACCCCACTCTAACCTAATCAAAAATCAAAACCAAACAAAACAAATTTAAAAAATTTACAATCCAAATTAATCAAGTAAAAGTTCTAATTAAAACCAAAATCAAATAAAATCCACTTAAAATCCAAATTAATTAAGTAAAAGTCCAAATTAAATCCAAAATCAAATAAAATCCACTTAAGCCACTTAAAATCCAAATTTAATTAAGCAAAACCCATAAATAAAAATTAAAATCAAATAAAATCCATTTAAACCATTAAAAATCCAAATTAATCAAGTGAAAATTCTAATTAATCAAATAAAAACCCTAATTAAAATCAAAATCAAATAAAATCCAATTAAACCACTTAAAATCAAAATTAATCAAGTAAAAACCCTAATTAAAATCAAAATCAAGAAAAATCCATTTAAACCATTTAAAATCCAAATTAATCAAGTGAAAACCCTAATTAAGTTAAACATAATAAAATCAATTAAAGAATAAAATTTGATTAAAAAGAAACCCTAATCCAAAAAAAAACAAGTAAAAAACCAATTAAACCAAAATTTAAACAAAATTCCCAATTAAATCAAGCAAAAATTTAATTAAATCTAAATTAAAACTCAAACCCAAAACTTTAATCCAATTAAATCACAAAAAAAATCTAAAATAATAAAACCCTAATTTAAAATCTAATTAAATCACAAAAAACCTAAAATAATTAAAATCCTAAAAACCCTAAAATAATAAAACCCTAATTTAAAATTAAATCACAAAAACCCTAAAATAATTAAAATCCTAAAAACCCTAAAATAATAAAACCCTAGAAACCTTAATTTAAAATCAATTAATTAAAACCCTAAAATAATTAAAATCCTATAAAACACAAATTTTAAACCAATTAATTAAACCTTAATTAACAAGATCAAAAATTTAAGTAAAATCATAAAACCTAATTAAAAACCTAAATCTAAAACACAAAATCCCTTAAAATTTCTTAAAAACAAAAAACCAGAAATGGCTAAAATCAAAAGCCCAAGCATACTCCCAAATTCAGCCCAATACAATCTATTCATTTCGATCAATCACAAACTTAGCAAAAGGCTGAAAATAATTTTAGCGACCCCCGCAACGTCCAACGACAACTTCGGTAATATCCCGAGATCTCCGGAGTAGATCCTGGTCCTCCCGTAATCTCTGGCAGCTCTCCTCCAGCTCACGCGAGCATCAGACGGCGCCCAGCCACTGTTGAGGAGGATCGACGACGAGAGAAGGTTGGACCAGCGTTTAAAAGTCTCCGACCACCGACAGACCAAGGCCCTCCTCTTCCAGTCTTCTCTTCTAGCACTTCAACCTAACAAAGAGAGCCCTAGCGATCCCCTCAACTTCCGTAGCATTTCCCTCAATCCATATGCAACCCCAGAATCCCCCTGAACCGTTTCCACAACTTCCACCGGAGAGCGCCACCATCGACTAGCCCTATCGAAAGAGAAAACAACCATCCCTAGCTATTTTTCTTCTAGTTTCTTTTGATTCTAATCATGCGCCTTAGGTCTAGAGGACTCGCCCTAGCTTTTTAGACGAGTTTAGCCAGAGTAAGCTGCCCTGCCAGTCATCTCCCCCTCCACCGGTGATGGGTTCACCACCACCGGCAAGGCTACAGGCCTCCTGGGCTAGGTGAGGCTCCACGGGCCTCTCCTCCCTCCTTCCTCCTCTTCATCCCTGGGTCCCTTTCACTCGAGAAGGGATCCTTAGGCCTCCAGCACCTGAAAATGCCACCACTGCTCCATCAATCACCGATCGCTGCCGTGGAAGTCGTGGAACCCTCCGAACGCCCCCGCTGCTCACCACCTCCTCCAAAAGCTCCACCACATCGCCACACACTTTGCCAGGCCATTGCGTCGTCGTTCTAGAGACTGGAACGCCACCCAAGCCTCCGCCGTAGTTGTCTCCAATGCAAGGGATGGGTGGACCCCCCCAAACGTCCCCAGATATCAACGACACCACCAGGAGCCTCCTTATGCCTCCCCGATGCTCCTTCGACCTCCGCTCAAGCCTTGCCATCGCCGAAGCGCCACTGCTGCCTCACCGTCATCTTCCCCAGAGCTGAAATGCCACCACGTCAAAGCTAGAGGTGGCGAGGGCATCTCAGGCCTCATCAGTCCTACCCACCGCGTCAGAGAGCTCCGCCGCGCCGCCCTCAAGCTTCCTCGATCGTCGCCCGCCTTCCTCCGCCGAAGCCCCACCGGAGTCCTCACGGGAGATCAGGCATCGGTGAACTTCGAAGGGGAGCTTTTTAGATTAAGTCCTGTAGTTTTAGGTTTTTACTTTTAAGCCCTTAGATCCTTACATTTAGGTCCTCTGTTTTATATTTAAACCCTTATAATTTTAAATAACTTTCATTTCTTTATTTGTTTCTGTAAGAATTGCATTTGGCTCCCTCTAAGTTTTAATTTTTCATCTCTGTTGCATTCATACAAGTTTTCTCACATTTAAGTCCCTGAGATTAGATTTTCATTGCAATTAAGTCCAGAACATTTGCATCATGCATCCAAAGCTTTTTAAAATGAATTATTCCTGTGAAATTTGCATTCTGACCCTAAAAGACTTCATAATCACATTTTTCATCATAAAAGGCTATTTTTTATTACATTAATCCCCGAAATTTTGCATGTAAGCCCCTGAAGTCATAGCATATAGCTAGTGAGTATAGGAAATTTGCATTCAAACCCTTAGATTAACTTCAAACCCATCATTTAGGGTTTTAGTTGTTTCCACACCTATTATTGACATTTTCCACTTATTGCATTTCTATTTTTGCACCTAAATATTGATTTCAATTAAAAATCAAGTTTGCATTGTAAAATGATCTTTAATTCCACATTTTAGTCACATTTGCACTTTATGAGTGAATTTTGCACATTAGACCCTAAACTCTCAGGAAATTATCAAGGTGCAATTCTCACACACTAGTGCCACATTTTCATTTAATCCATCATCTGCATACTAAGATAGAAGTCCCTATATACATTTTAATCCAGGTTTTCTCCCTTTTTCTAAATTTTGCATTTTGGTCCTTGTACTTGTCCTTTACTGCGTTTACATCATTTTATTATTTTTAAGACCTTGTCCTTTTCATGTTTTCTTGCAAATAACATTTTCCTAACATTTCGCATACATTTTGGCATATCTCAGAACATGCATCATCCCCATTCATGCATTTATCACAACTGGCCATTGAAATGACCAAATTGCCCTTGTGCCACCAATTCATGCACATGCATGTTAGTTTTGCACTTAGTCATGCATAATCTTTGTCTAAGTCATTCCTCAACACCTTTTACACATTTAGGTACATATCCATGCATTGTGCATAGTTTTCATTACATTTGCGTATCAGTCCATCCTTTTTAAGTAAGCCTGCATCCTATGTTTTTCTTTCGTGGATTTTCCTCATCTCATTTTCAGATTCCTTTAGCTGACATTTGATTTGATCCCTTTTATTCTATATTCTCAGATTTTTTTGATTTGATTTGGATTTCATTGCCTAAGGGCATACGCTAACTGACCAAAAGGCCCACATTGGCCCACTTACGAATTATTTCTTATTTTTTTATTTTCATGACTTTTTCTATGATTCTGATGACTTAGGTTGGCCCCGTTTTTGACCTTTTTGATATTAATATTTTTTTTCAGAGCATTCTTTCCAAAAACACTGTCATTTTAAGTGATTTTCTTCGTATGTCACTGGTTGCCTGTTTTACTCGGATTTCTTTGCAATTTTTCCTTTCGGATTTCCATGATGTTTTCTACAATTCTAATGATTTGGGTCTATCGCATTTTTGATCTTCTTGAGGTTGGTGTCATTTCTTGAGCCATTGTTTCCAAAAACACCGTCATTTTATGTGAATTTCTTCACATCTCACAGTTTACCTATTTTACGCAAACTTCTTTGTAATTTTTCTGTTCGGATTTCCATGATGTTTTCTACGATTCTAATGAGTTGAGTTGATTGAATTTTTTATTCTCTTGACATTTGTATGATTTTCCGAGCCATTCTCGCCATAAAACTCGTCATTTCATGTGATTTTCTTTGTCGTGTCGTATTTCGTAATTTCATTATTTTTTGTGGATTTGTTCGCAATTTTTGCATACCATCTTGTACATCCATTTAGTCTTGACTTAGCATTCATATTAGCATAATTAGAGCACAATCTAGGCTTAGCAAGCATTCATTCAGCCTTTAGCAAGCGAATTGGACTAGAAAGATCGAGTTTCTCGGATGTATGAGGGTGCCTAACACCTTCCCCGTGCATAATAGGAATCCTTACCCATCCTCTGGTTTGCAGACATCTAGCCTTTTCATTTGCATCTCATGCATTCATCTTTTTGTGGTTTGTTGGTAGTTTTCCTCGTCTTTTCCTTACAAGACTAGGTGGCGTCTCGTTTTCTTTTCGTTTTTACCCTATCTTGTGCCTTCACCATCCTGACATGGCAGTGGCCTCCTCCCTCTGATCCGACTCAGCGTCGGATCCCCGGTGGGCATGGTTACACATACTCCTATACCTAATTTCCATGTTCCACATGGTGTCTTGACTAATAATACTCCTCCTCTTTCCCATAATTCAATGCCTTCTCCTGTGGCACCATCACCCACAGTAAGTTCATCTTCTTTAAACCACCAAGTAAGACATTCTTTGAGCACTTCGGTTAAATATCGCACTTTGTCTAATATTCATAAGCATACTAATCCAACTTCTCATGCTATTATAAACAAAGCTATAAATGATATCTATTTTGAGCCTACTAGTTTTACTCAAGCCAAGAACTATCCTCAGTGGTGTTAAGCATTGGATAAGGAATTTAATGCTCTACATAAGAACAACACTTGGACTCTTGTGGCACCTTCATCCATTCAAAATGTGGTTGGCTCAAATTGGGTATATAAAGTTAAGAGACGGGTTGATGGCTCCCTTGAAAGGTACAAAGTCCAGTTAGTGGCTAAAGGTTATCATCAGCTTCATGGTTTAGATTATGATCAAACCATTAGTCCTGTTGTTAAGCATATCACCATAAGAATTTCCTATCACTTACCACAACACTTCAATGGCATCTTCGTCAATTAGATATCAAGAATGCCTTTTTACAGGGTTATTTAACAAAAATTGTTTACATTAAACAACCTCTAGGCTATGTTGACCCTCAATTTCCTCAACATGTATGTAAATTAAATAGAGAACTTTATGGGTTAAAACAAGCTTCAAGAGCTTGGTTTCAAAGGTTACATTCTTTTCTTTTGTAACTTGAATTTATTAGTAGTAAATCTGACCCTTCTTTGTTTATTAAAAGGCAAGGCAGTTTAACAATTCTTATATTAATATATGTTGATGATCTTATAATTACTGGTAGTCATAATCTTCATATTGAAACCCTTATTAAGTCTCTATGTTAGACATTTGATTGTCGGGATTTAGGCTGACTATGATTTTTCCTTAGCATAGAGGTGCAATAGGATAATAACACTCTCTATCTTACACAGACCAGGTATGCTAACGACCTTCTTGCACGTTGTGGAATGACTAATTGTACAACATGTAATACTCCTCTTGCTATTGGAACATCTTTATCACCAAATGAAGGAGAACTTCTACCTAATCCTACTATTTATAGGAGTATGGTTGGTGGTCTTCAATACCTAACTCTTTCTCGACCTGATATTGCATTTGCTGTCAACTATATTTCTCAGTTTCTTAAAGAACCTAGGATGCCACATTTTCGTATAGCAAAGCGCATTCTTCGGTATATCAAGGTGACTACATCTCATAGACTTCTTTTTACTCCTAATTCTACTCATACTCTTTATGCTTATTCTGATGCTGATTGGGCAGCTGATTCCTCAAATTGTCGATCAATTATAGGTTCTTGTGTATTTCTTGGTAATAATCACTTATCATGGACAACCAAGAAGCAATCCACTATCTCTTGTTCAAGTGCTGAATCTGAATATCGAGCTCTTACATCAACTGTTGCGGATTTTCGGTGGTTTTGTTATTTACTTCGAAAACTTGGCATTCCATTATATACTCCTCCCATTCTTTATTATGATAATATGGCTGCACTTCAATTATCTCACAACTCAGATTTTCATGGCAGAACTAGACATATTTAGGTTGATTATCACTTTATTCGTTAGTTGGTTGCATGAAGTGCTATTCATTTACAGTATGTCTTATCAGATCTTCAAGTTGCAAATATATTTACAAAAGCTCTATCAAGAGATCAATTTAATCAATTAAAGTCTAAGCTTTCTCTTTCTACTAGGACGTTCAGCTTGAGGGAGCATGAAAGAAGTGGTTGGTTAAGGTGGTTAGGATTACTAAAATTCTTAGGTTGCGTTTGATACGCTGGAATGAAAGCTGGAATCGAAGGGAATGGAATGAAAAAACAGATTGGAATGAAATTCCAATGTTTGGTACAAAAAAAAAGGATTGGAATGGCTCTCTTGGGAATCAAATTCCTATTGAAGATGGGAATTTCATTCCATCGCAAAACCCAAGGAATTTCATTCCCATTCCAACCTCATTCCTTCTAGCAAAAAACAACGCGAGCTCCCCCATCTCCTTTCACCCTTCTCCCGCAACAGACCTCCCGCAACCTCCCGCCACCTTTCGCCCCAAACCCTCTTCCGCCCCAACAGATGCCGTCCCTCCTCAGCCGCATCCCTCTCAATCCTCTGCCGCGTCCCTCCCTCCTCCCGCAACCTCCCGCCCCCTTTCGCCCCAAACCCTCCTCCGCCCCAACAGGCGCCGTCTCATCTCTGCCGCATCCCTCTCAGTCCTCCACCGTGTCCCTCCCTCCTCCTCCGTCATCGTTCTTCCAGACGACCTTCTGCCAAGACCCTCCACCTCTTGGCCCTGCTCCCAACAAATGTCGTCCCTCCTCCGTCGCAGTCCTCCGTCGTCGTTCTCCCTCTCAATCCTCTTTCCCAGACGACTTGCCTCCTCCCACCTCCTTTCACCGCATCCATCCCTCCTCCCGCGACGCCCTTCTGCCGACACCCTCCCTCCTCCACTGCGTTCCTCCGGTATGCCTCTATTTTATTTTATTTTTCAATGCTTATTTATGTGTTTTTTATGATTCAGTGGGTTACTTTGATTTGGAAATACTTTGATTTCTTTGGATTGGTGATTGTAGGAGTTGGAAGATATGTGAAAATTCATAGTTTATTATGTGATCATTCTTGTTTGACAATTTCTGATTGAGCTAATTATGTGAGTTACTTTGGCTACTGTGTTATGGTCATGTTTAAAATTTTTAAATTATGTTGCTTATTATGTGAGTTACTTTGGCTACTGTGTTACTTTAACACTTTCCAACACAATTTCAGAGTTTTACTTGGCTATTATAGTATTTGTTTTGGTCATGTTTACTTGGCAATTGTGTTATCTAAATTGTGTTATTTTTTAATTGTGTTATTGTGTTATTGTGTTTAAGTTATTGTGTTATCTAAATTGTGTTATTTTTTAATTGTGTTATTGTGTTATTGTGTTTAGTAGATGCTGGTTATACAAATAGTGAAGGATTTATTGCACCATTTAGAGGACAAAGATATCATTTGAATGATTGGAGTGCAGATTATCAATCAACTACTGCCGAAGAAATTTTCAACATGAAGCATTCTTCAGCTAGAAATGTGATTGAGAGGTGTTTTGGCATCCTTAAGAAGAGATGGGCTATTCTCAGAAGTCCTTTTTATCCAATTAAGACACAAAATAAGATTATCATGGCTTGTTGTCTTCTACACAATTTTATAAGAAGAGAAATGCATATTGATCCATTTGAAGACAATGATGAAGACATGACAACAACAACAAACACTACATCAAATGAGTTAATTACTTCCATTGGAATTACGCCAGAATGGACTACATTTAGGGCAAATCCTGCCCAATCTATGTTTAATACGAGATTATGAATTGTGATCCCTTTTTAAGCTTGTAATGTTTTCTTTTTTTCAATTGTAATAACAAAAATTGATGATTATGTTTTGATGCAATTATATGAATGTAATGTTGTTATCATGT
>JAMKQA010251463.1:0-10766 GCA_024699735.1 Posidonia australis
AAAGCCTCGAATATTCATTGGCACATTCGTTTGCAAGAGTAACAGCCCGGAAGATGGAAGGTCAGCAGCCAGAACTGGGCGCCTGCTTGGTGAGCCAGCTTGGTGCGCCACCTTGGTGCGCCAACTTGGTGCGCCACCTTGGTGCACCTACCCAGCTCACAAATGTCTGATTGAGGCTCTGGCTAATGGGTTTGGGGCTCGATTCAAGGGTTGATCACATCTAAAGCAACATAAGGACACTCATTCCTGGGTCACCTCAAAATCGAGGTGTCTACAATGACAAATTATGTTGAGAGAGATATGTAGGATATCCATCGCTTGTGTACATGGAGCCAAGTTATCTAATTGTCGAAAGATAGGCTACAAAATTGATAGCCTTTTGATGTGGCGACTAGGCCTATCGCCTGCTACACTGGCAACATCCTAGTTTTTTACAATTTACCCCTATCTTTTATCTTAATCAACAAATATACATTGAAACCTTGGAAATGCTTCAAAATTTCCATAAATCATGAAAACATCTTCTTTAAGATCGAAATACTCAAATAGGCCACGATTTTAAGTATGACGGGAGTCCTAGCTTTGCCACAGCTAGCGACTCGCACCAAAAATGTTCAAGGGACCCCAACCTGCCACTAGTTCAAGCGTGTTAGCTATGCCACAACTAACAACCTTGAATCCAGTAAAATCAAGAATATTTTTAAAAAAGTCATGGAAAATCTAGAAAATATGTTATAGATCCTTAGCCATGTGATCTAGGATGCCTCAAGAATTCCTATCTTTACTAACTCTCAGAAATGCAAAAATGAGATATCTACAATGCCCAAACTTTGTAGTTGAGATAAAAAAAAACCCACACAATTCTGACTAGAGGAAACAAAACATTACACGAGGCAAACAACTTAGACCATTAAGAAGTAAAATGGGAAAAAAAACTAATAAATAGCAGGAAACAAGTACCATAGGTGAATTATGATGCTTGACCAAACTTCATAGGGATACCATGCACAAGAACCATGCATAGGAACTACACTAGGAATCTACGTGGTGGACTTGCAAATAATAATAACCATGCAAGGGTGTCTCATTCTCAATTCAGGAGACTACGAGGCTATTTGTATGGTGTTCACTCCCATGCCTTCAAAGAAAACCAATGGAGAAAAAAATCCTAGCATGAAAAAGAAACAAACTACCAATAAAAATAAAAGGTACCTGTGACCTCTCCTATGGTGCATGGAAGCACATGAGGAGTCCTGATACGGTCACGGCTAGGATGGTGAATCCAAGAAAGAAGACTAGGCTCGGAAACACCAAGGAAAGATAAGAAAGGATAAGAAAATGAGTCGCCACCTAGTCTTTTAATGGAAAGACGACGAAAACCAAACACAGAGGAAAAAATCCAAAAGAAACCAAAGCGAAGAAAACATATGCATGCTCCGTGCCTAATGGATGTAGTGCACAAATCTATGTGGGCTAGAGAAAGGGTAAAGATTCTCGTTACGCATGGGGAAAGGGTAAGGCACCCCCATCCACCTGAAGAAATCAGTCGTTCTAGGTTTCCTACTTACCAATGGTCTATTGTGTGTATGCTTGCCTATTCTGAGTGCACATGCCTAATATGACTAGAAAAACAAGCCAAATCAAAGAAATGAATAAAAAGGGAAAACTGATAATCTGAGGGACAAATGTAGGCATTGATAATGCCACTTACTGTACGCCTGTGGGTGACGAGGAAAATCGTGAAAATCGAGAATACTCGGAAAGCAACACGTAAATCAGTAGAAACTTGAGGAAATCCGAGGAAATCTGAGAAAATCAAATTGGAGAAAATAATCCTCATTCGAGTCAATGTCGGCATTATCAAGCCTATTAATGTACAACCTCGGGCAATGGAAATCCAAATCAAATCAAAATCATAAAAGTCAGAAGAAATCCAAGAAACGATGCAAAAATTGAGTTTGAAACAAATCAGAAGTGTGTGCATAATGCAAGAAAGAAGACATGAGAAAATATGCATGAAAAGGGGAACAAAATGTACAAAATGCATGTGTGAGTGTAAAAATGCAAATTCTTGGGGCTTTTGTGCAAAATTCCAAAATTCTAAATGAAGACTGAAATTCTAAGGCTAAATCATCAAAAATACATAGGAAAACACACTTTATGTAATTTTGAAGAAATCTGGGGTCATGTGCAAAACTATGCATTTTTGGTCAAAATCAGGATTCCTAGGGTTCAACATGCAATTTTGTTAGTAAAACATGTATTTAATACAATTTTGAAGAAATTCAGGATTAAATGTGCAAGAAAAAGAGTTTATGTGCGAAAATAGGGAGTTCAAGGACCATTCTGTAATTTCTCCCATTAAAATATGCATTCTATGTGAAATCAGTGAAATTCAGGGGATAAAATGCAATTTTGAACACACCTGAGTGAATATTTGAATATCTGGGGTTTAATTAGCAATTTCGACAGGAAACATGCATTCAGAACTATTTCAAGAAAGCTTAGGGTTTTTAATGCAATTTTCTGGATTAAGAATGTAAGAAAAGTAAATCAGTGGATTTATGTCAAATTTGTAAACCTGGAAAACATTAATAAAGACTTACAAGGGTTCCTCTGCAATTTTTCAGAACAAATATTATAAAAAAGATTTAAAAATAAACTATTGTAGGGACCTAAATGCAAGACCTATTTGTAAGAAAATAAAAGTATCAGAAGTTTTGTTAAAAGAAAACAATTTTTTATTCTTTTTAAAGAAAAAGAGGCGACGGCCGCCACCGACAGAACTCCACCCTCGACGACCTCCTGGGATGCCCTTCTAGGGCATCTCGATGCCTGATCAAGCATCAGGCTCCACTGGGAGCAAGAGAAGAAGAAGAGGAAGAGATCCAATGGTTTGGATCGGGATTTCGATGGCCAGAATCCTCCTCCAGTCCCCCTCACCGTCAACCCAACCTCGGCGACAACGTCGTGGAAGGAGGAGGCTCTAGACATGCTGGATCGGCAGTCTTGGGCTCCAGGAAGCACGAGAGAGCGACAAGAATGATTTCCCCTCATCCAGCAGCAAGAATGGGTGCGCGAGCTCGTTCCCCGATCAAGCTTCGACAGCATGCCGACGGTGATGGTTGCAGGGGAGAACCAGAGCTCGATTCGAGGAGCTAGTGGCTATGGAAGCTTGGGGAAGGCCAGAGGATCATGTCATGATGCTCAGGGAGGCTGGAGGCACCTGATCAAGCTCTGCTTCCAGTCGTCTTCTCCGACGATGGTGACGGAGCCCGATTCCAGCGACTAGCTCCTAGAGGCTAGGCGAGGGCTTGAAACGGTGCGCCAAGGATCAAAGAAGCAAGAGGAAGACCTAGGTAGAAGATCGAGCACCTTGGGGCATGAATCGGTCACTAGATTTGTGCCCCCACCTCGGTCATCAAAAAACAACTCCGGTGACTCCTGGAGCTTTGATTTCAGCTAGGAAAGCCTCTAGCTCTACTGGAATCGACTAGGGAAGGAAGAGGGAGACCTGAGGAATCAAAATTGGAAGAAGTTAAGGTCTGAAGGGCGTTTACCTGAGCAGGTAGGGGTGATGATCCGGAGATGGCTAGGAACTCAGATTTTTCTCCTCCCCGAGCTTCCTCTCTGATCCTAGACCTCTCTAGTTGCTTGGTTGAGAGAAAATAGCTTGGTGGCTCTCCTTTTTTATTTTTCCAAGTTTTTTCTCTCCTTTTCTCCCCACGTTTTTCTCTTGCAAATGGAGGGGTATTTATAGACTTGCAAATGGCTAGGGTTGTTAGAGTAGTTGGTTATGGTTAGTTAGAGGTTGTTTCAAGTTGTTATAGGTTGTTATGATGAAGTACGAAGTGATTAGGGTTTGTTTAGGTAGTTAGAGGTTGTTATAGGTTGTTATGGTGAAGGTGGGAATTGGTTAAGTTTGTTTGAGTGGTTAGAGGTTGTTATGGTGAAGGTGGGAATTGGTTATAGGTTGTTAGGATTTGAAAGTAGGGTGTAGGGTTTGGTTTAGGGTTTAAAATTGGGGTTTAGGGTTTGACCTTGGGTTTTAATTAGGGTTTTGATTAGTTTTGGATTTTGAATTTGATTTAGGTTGGCTTTAGGGTTTTAGGGTTTTGATTTAATCTTAGGATTTTGATTAGGGTTTTGGATTGACTTTGGATTTTGAAATTTATTTAAGTGGATTTTAGGCTTGTGAGTTAATTTTAGGTTTTGAGTTAATTTTAGGGTTTTGAACTAGGTTTTTTTGAATTTTGAATTTGATTTAGGTTAGTTTTAGGGTTTAAGGTCCCATTGCAAGCATATGGGGTGTCTATAGTACCACATCCAACTTATCAATTTAAGAAAGCACAAACCTAAAATAAGAAACTTCAAAAAATGAGCATAAGCATGAAGAGAAATGAAGAAGGCAAATGTCATGTTGCCACTGGGCACATAAACACGAATAATTATAATGGAAACAACAATGTTATGTGAAATAGGATCTATGCATAAATAAAATTTTAAGAGTATGAAAAGATCTTATTTGTGTATAAAAAAAAGCCCCCTCGAGAAGACTATCTTCGTGCTACTCCAAGGTGTTAACAAACACCAATGCATAAAACGTTATTCGGCCCCCACAATGCAACGAGTTCTAGCCGAATCACTCAAAGGTACTAGTGAAGAAAAGTCATGATGCATGCACTAGCAATCGATTACAAAAGAATTATCACTGGAACGCCTTCCTTCTACTCCTCGTAGAGAAACAACAGAGCCAAACTTCGATTCTCTAAAAATACATGATCAGTCGTCTTCTTGTCATTTGAGAAGTCAAACAATCTCCTCTGTCTCGTCTTCTGTCGTTTTTGTGGTAGATTGTCCCCTTGACCCCTGTTTCAGTAGATCAAATTCGTTTATTTTGTCATTCTGGAAGTCTTAGGTGTTGATAGAATTCCTGGTTTGGTCGACCGAACATTTTTTGTCTACCGAATCAGGAGTTTTCGGTCAGTCGAGTGGTTTTTCGGTTTACTGATCTAGTGCCTTAAGCTTAGGTTCAGTCGACCATTCCATTTTGGTCTGTTGATCTAGGCCCTAATCCTATATTAAGATATTATATGTTTTGATTAATGTATATGTAACACTTCTAAAATTTATTTTGTAATTATTTACATTTTAATGAATTTATTCCTCGATGGGTGTTACTGTTTCCAAGGCCCATTTGTGTGGTTTTG
Organism: Posidonia australis; assembly: GCA_024699735.1. NCBI lineage: Eukaryota > Viridiplantae > Streptophyta > Magnoliopsida > Alismatales > Posidoniaceae > Posidonia > Posidonia australis. The sequence goes on from JAMKQA010251463.1 coordinate 5,211, forward strand.
TGTTTTTGGGCTTAGGCATTGTGGGCCAGCATCTATTTGCGTATCCCTGTACGTGGTTGGCATTGTGCATTGTGGCACTGTGCTTGTGAGGCCAGGGGGTGGGTCCTTGTGGGGCCCGCGTTGTGGGCCATTTGCCGAGGGTATTTGGTGCAGTGAGTTCTTGGCTCGCATGGTGCATCTGGTGGTTGAGATATGTTGGTGTGCATGTGCAGCGACTTCCTCCCCCACGTATATAACACATGCATGAGATGAGACTTCTCCAGCACACCTCCCTCTCTTCTCCTCTCCGCCAACTTCTCCTCCCCTGATGTGTCGTTTTGCCGAGGTTTTGAAAGAGTATTCAAAGATATGAAAATGCTTTCGAAAATGATTTCCAAAGAAATGGTTGGCCCATTTTGGAAAATGGTTTTCCTAGATTTCTATGTGCAGACCGAGACAGTGTGGGACTATGTCGTCGGGACTAGGGAATGTGATCACATTCTTGGGTGGTCGAGCACGACTCCCTAGTTGAGGTCGGGGGTCGAAATACTTGAGGCTAAGGGACGTCGAGTCTTGGGGGTATGAGACTCCTTGACTGTCATCTCAAGGCTAGGGTTGTGGTCTGCGGGTTGAGGTATCTTGTGGCATGACGGGCAGGTATAATACTCCTACTGTCGTTGTGAGCACTAAGGCTCGTGTGTCGTCAGGTGTGGAGGTATGACACTCCCTCCTGAGCATTGTGTGTGGAGGATGCCATCAAGAGGTGTAACCTGTGGTGGCTAGTGTGGGTGGAACACGTGCCCCTTAGCATGTAGCATCCTGAGAGACAGGACAACCTTTCCATGGAGGGTTTGGCTTTGTAAGGGTTCTCCAGGTGGAGGAATCATAGGACGATGTAGCTCCTACACAATGTGGCACGTCATAGCAGTGTAGATGCCATTGGTGGCTCTTCATTGCACTGCTTGTGGCCAGAGTTTGGTTGCCTAGTGTCAGGCTTCTCGACTCACTGTGTGTGGTTTCGGCCATTGAGGGCCTTTGCTTGTGGTTTTGGGTTGGTAGAGCCTTGTTTGTGGTTTTGGTCGATGTGGGCCTTACTTGTGGGATTTGAATGGAAATGGTTTACGGAATGAATTTAAAAGAAAATTAATTATGGTTTTTTCCCATCGTTTTTCGTGGGGTGCGTGCTAGGTGACTTCCATCACTCATGCGTTTTCTTCGTATTTTTGGGTTACAGGTGTAGCCACACAGAAGGTTTAGTATAGTGTATATAGGTCAGAGTCTCGCAACCGCACACACAGGTTCTTGGTAATTTGGTATTTTTCTATTTAGCTTTAATTTCCTATAATTTAATTTGTTTAAATTGTTACAGGAAATTCGGGGCATGACAGTATATCTATACATACATATATGTGTGTGTGTGTGTGTGTATATATATATATATATATATATGTTAATCTTGGGGAGATAAATATAATGACATAAATGGCTAGGATAACCATTAGAATGATTATAGGGTTGCTTAAAATGAATTAGCAAGATTCCACCTAGGATGTGGGTAAAACAAAAGATGATATGATTTAGAAATAATAGGTTCTTTTCCTAGATGGTTTGGACTAGGCTTTAGGGATAATGATAGCATCCCTAAGTCTAGGGCTTGTGTAGTTTTGTGTGCGGCATATTGAATGGAGTATTTAGTGGTACTATTCCAATTGTTTGAATCGATCTAGCTGTGCTCCCGAGGGACACGAGCTAGTGGGTGTCTTACACTTGGTGCCTGAGCGTATAGTTCTGGTTGTGTTTGCTTTGCTGTGGTGTCTTTTGGGTGGGTTTGACACTCAAAGGACATTTTTGTTAGTGTTTTCTTAGGTTGTAGTTGTGGGTTAAGCGTGGTACTCATGAATCCAGATGCTCCCAAGGTGTTTTGCCTGGGCCTGACAAGAGATCTGTTAAGGCTATGTTTTGTTTGTGGTTTCTCGGCCTTTTGTTTCTGTGCTACTTCTAGACACAGTGTTTCTTGAGTTTTAAAGGATATTTAATGGTTTTTGAAAAGGTTTTCCAAAAAGAGAGTTGGAAAGAGAAAGGTACAGATTTGAAAATTGTTTTGGAAAGAGTTTTCCAGTGCTTTCTGTTTGCGTTGGTGGCCGAGATACTTGAGGCTAACGTTCGTTGGGTCTTGGAGGTATGACACTCCTTGATTGTCATTTCGAGGCTAGGGTTGTAGTCTGTGAGTTGAGGTGTTTTGTGGCATGATGAGGAGGTATGATACTCCTGTTGTCGCTGTGAGCATTAAGCCTTGGGTGTTGTTGGGTGTGGAGATATGAGACTACTTCCTAAGCCCCGTGTGGAGGGCACCGTGAGGAAGCGTACTTTGTGGTGACCACTGCAAGTGGGACGCGGGCCCCGTAGATGGTAGCATCCTCTAAGAGACAAGACTACCTTCCTAAGAAGGATTGGCTTTGTTGAGGGTTCTCTAGACGAGAGAATCGTGAGACGGTGATCACTCCTGCATAGGGTGGCTTCACAGTGGCAGTGCAGACACTGTGGTCGCTCCTCAGTGGACTGCTTGTGGCTAGTGTTGTCTACTTGACGTCGGGCAGCTCGACACACTGCTTATGCTTGTGTTTTGTGTAGAGTCTTGGTTTAGGAAATCAGGCTCTAGGCCTAGATGGGGTATTGGTTTTGCCGCCTGTTGAGGCGTAGTGTTTTGGAAACGATGAACCCCATTGTTTTGGGAGTGGTGGCTCCATGGTTTGGGAGCAGAGGCTCTGTGGCTTGGTGTTGTGCTTGGATCCAGAGGAAGATCATGTTGTACAGAGCAATGACTCTGTAGTTATACGTTAGTGTGACTTTTGGGCTTGACTTGGCAAGAGTGGCCATCTCGAGCGTGCATAAAAGATTTTGAAAGAGTATGTGCATGGTTTTGAAAAGGAAAAGAAAAGAATGGTTTTAAAGGCATAGTTTTGTGATTTTGTGGCCTACCGGATGGTGGTAGACTGCCTAGTTTGGTGTAGCGACATCCAGGAGAGATGCCAGTGCTTGTGTAATAGGCGTTGGTAAATTGCCCTTTTGGTTTGGTGGCATCTGGGTGTGATGCCTGTACTTGGTTGCCCTCGGCATAGGTTGCCGAGTTGTAGATGGAGTGCGTGTTAGGTGACTGTTGAATGGTCACTCACGTGTACTTTGTTTGTGTGTTTTGGCAGGTATAGGATAGTAGCTATTGGTTGCTAGTGCATATAGGAGGAGTCACGCCGCCACACATCAGGGATTCAGGTGAGTTTAGCTTTATTTCTGTTGCTTAGTGGTTTTATTTTACTTTTCAGAGTACTTAGCCTTAGCTGCATTATTAGTGTAATTGTTGGTTAATAATAAAGATAAAAGAAATAATTAAATAGAAATTTGTAGCTAGGTTTTATGGTAACGACTTGTGGGTCGTTACAACTAGATTACTGATTTACCTTTTTATTTTTATTTTTATTTTTGAATTATTTGAAGCGATTATCCAAATATCCTCAACTAATTCAAAAATGATGTTCCACTTAAAGACAACTGTGCTCAATGTTAGGATGCCTCGTAGGCTTAAATCCCACCTTTGTGGCATTGACTTCTTGGAAGATGTGAGTGGACTAAGCCTTAAACTTATCAACTTTCACAGTCTATCAATCCACACATAGTCTCCTTGGTTCTTTAATCTAGTGACATAATAATGGTCCTTTGTCATTTTCAAGATAGTGTACACATCCTATAGGAGACGGCCTCATCTCTACACTAAATAGATGAGTCCATTGAAATCTAAGATTTCTTAGCATAAAGTTCTAAACCTTCCTATGGTCCAACCACTGTGGTGTCAATACCACTTTAGCATGAAGTCCTAGACCTTCTAATGATGCCAACTCCATCATGGCATGTAGTTCTAGAGTACTATAATGTAAAGCCATACTACCATAGTATGAGGTCCCAGACCCCTTCGTGCGATACTACCCATAGGGTGCCTCCTTCAAAAGCACAATGCATTCTAGATGCATAAGGACTTATTAAGGCATCTTGTCAACCTCAACAAGGTATGCATTATAAGGAATAGGCTTATTAAAGTCTAAGTCCATTAGAATAAATACATAGTGCAGCAAAGCAATAAACCATCTATTTTCTCTTTGAACCATTAAATAAAAGTCTAGTAAATTGCTCTTTGAACTAATAACAAATATTAAAATGGTAGAATACATAAATGTTTACAATGTAGACATTAGCTCTATTCCTTTTGAAGTCATTTCCACGAATCCTCTCATGAGACCTTTTGTAAAGGGATTAGCTAGATTCTCTTGACTTCTAACGTCGATCACCGTGATCATGCCCCTTTTAACAAGAACAAAGACATGTGCATGGTGGATCTACATAGTCTTCTTCCATCTGTTGTACAAATCATTACTAGTAGTGTAACACCCCTGTGCTACACAACAGTACGAGAACAACCCAAGCTTAATTACAAGCAACTAAGCAGCAATATTAAACAAATAAAACTAGCTACACTGACCTGTGTGCGGCAAACGTGGCTCGAACAGATGCACCAAACTAGAACTGCTCCAACACCCTAGCACCTGAAACAAGAAAGCACACGCGTGAGTGACAGGAATGTCACCCAGTACGTGCCCCAAAACAACACTGGAAACACAGAAAAACCTTGCCAGAAAGCATCATTTTCAAAAACCTTTATGTGCAATTCTCAAAAACTCGTAAGCAATGCTTTTCAAACTTTTCTTTTGTTTCTTTCAAAATCACATGCTCTTTCAAAGCTTTTATTCTCAACACTGGAGAAAATCAATCATTTCATCTAGTTTCCTAGCCCAAAACATCGTTTAAAAACCATAGGCACAATCTACCACAAAACCGGGCTAGAAACTAGTTCTCACAAACAAAACCACATTTCCATTCCATTCCATAACTGGTCGTATCACCCTGGCCTCAAGCAGCTGGTGAGGATTCCATGTCACCACACCCACACTGCAGTGCCGTAGTGAACCACCCCGTACTGGAGTTCAACCGCCCCGGCCGCAGCCTCAAAAAGTACCCTCACTGGTACAAGCACGGAGTACGTCCTAGGGACGCCCTGGTGCCCGAGTAACTGGGGACTCTAACTCCAGCCTTGTACAGCACCGGCACTGAGGGTAGTCCAGGTCTTTTTCACCACGGGGCCTACAGTACCACCACAGTCTCGAGGCTCCTACCTCGGACCGTACACTCAGCAACCACACTCACCAAGGACCCTCCCCGACCTATCTTGAGGTCTCACTACCTCGTCGGCAAGTCCTGGTTCCCTTGTGGTTCCTACGAATTTCTTTCATTCATACATTTAAAACCATATGCAATTTTCTTTGCAAAACATCCATAAAACCTCATTTTATTCATAAAATCCTTGCAATCAAATGCATTAATCATTAAAACATTACCTGTGGTCCTTAAGCCCACATATCTCCTCATGGTCTACCATACCATGCATTCACACACCTTTCTGGGTCCACAATAAAGCACATGCCATATTTTTCCATCTTTTCATAGAAAACATCATTTAAAAATCCACTTAGC
>JAMKQA010251465.1:0-17668 GCA_024699735.1 Posidonia australis
TATCCTAGAAGGTTCTATTTATTGTTGTGAAAAAATAGACAAAAATCTCTCTTGGGGGCTAATCGCTGGTACAAGTGGCGTCGAGACATAAATATCACTATTTTTAAAACAAAAATCCAAAACTGATTAAGCAGATATCTAGATATGTCGCCATAGAGACTGGCTATATCCCAGAAGGTTCTATTTCTTCTTGTGTAAAAAAAGACAAAAATCTCTCTTGGGGGTTAATCACTGGTACAAGTGGCGTCGAGACATAAATATCACAGTTTTTAAAACAAAAATCCAAAACCGATTAAGCAGATATCTAGTAATTGTAAATGACTCGTCCCGATATTTTCACACTCTCTCGAAATTGCTAGAATATTCTAGAAAATATTTCAATCCAAATTCAAATTTAAAAGATAAAATCCCCACTAAGTACGAGAATTATATATCTATAACAAATTTCAGTCTTGTAATTAAATAGACATTTGGAAATTAAGCACATGTTGAAATTATCTTTTAAATTATAGATAATTCTAGCACTTAAAAAGTGATAATTAATATCATATTTCGTTTTCAAACATGATAAAAATATATGATTTTAGAATCAATGTCATCCATTCTTCTAGAATTTTCTGGGATTATCTGGCATTGATACAGATTTATATGGTACTAGATAAATATATAAGTACTTAGAAAATCCTAGAAATTAGAATAATCATGGGAAAAATCATGATAATACTTATAAATATCCCATACATTATATTACAGCCTGGGATGGCAAATTATTTAGAGAGAGAAGTCCATGATGTCGGACGCCTGTTGAGATGGTGTTAGGACATAGTCACTAATATGAGAGGTGATGAGATATGTTGCCTACTCAAGTGGTAGCTAGACATGTTGCCTGTCTCGAAGGTGCCATCCTGATTTTTTGCATTTTACCCCCTGTATTTAATGCTTAATCCATAGAGATTCCTTAAAAGTCTCGAAAATACTCAGAAATCGCATGAAATCATAAAAACATCTTCTTTAAGTTCAGAGTACTTAAATCTGCCACCAATTTGAGTAAAATGAGAGCGTCAACTCTGCCACAACTGATGACTCATACCAAAACGTTCAAGAGACTCAAGGCTGCCACTAGCTTGAGCGGGTGGGTTACCTCTGCCATAGCCAATAACCTTGAATCAAGTAAAATCAAGAATGTCTTTATGAAAAATCATGAAACTTTTGGAAAATAAGTCAGAGATCCTTAGTCTTGTGATCTAGGGCACCTCAAAGGTTCCTATCATAGACGACTCTGGGAAATATAAAAATGGGATATCTACAGTAACAAAGGCTTAGCTTGCCTCTTTTACCGAACCTCGCCACATCCTTGGTTAGTGACACTTTAAGGAAGACGAAGTCTCCCACCTCGAACTTTAAGGACCTACGCCTCCGATTAACATAGCTCTTTTGTCTGCTCGGTGCAGCAAGCAATCTCTTCTTGATTAGGTCTACTTTATGCTTGTATTGCTCCACGATCTTTGGTTTTGTGACCATGCTTGCCTGGGAAATTGGCATGGAGTGCACCAAGGAGGAGGTCACAGCCATGCCAGAAGGCGAAGGCGCCAAGTAGGATAAAACGAAAATCGGAGTCGCCACCTAGTCTTTAAAGGGAAAGACGAGGAAAACCACAAACAAACCACAAAAAGAATGAATGCATGTGATGCAAATGAAAAGGATAAATGTCTATAAACCAAAGAGAGGGTAAGGATTTTTATTACACACGGGGAAGGTGTTAGGCACCCCCATGCATTCCAGAAACTCAGTCTTTCTAGTCCGATTCACTTGCTAAAGGTTAAATGTAAATGAATACTTGCTAAGCCTAGATTGTGCTCTAATCATGCTAATATGAATGTCAAGCCATGACCATATGGATGTGCAAGATGTATGCGAAAATTGCAAAGAAACCCACACAAAATGACGGAATAATGAAACATGAAACGACAAAGAAAATCACATGAAATGACGTTGTTTTAGAAGAAAATGATCCAAGAAATCATATCAACACCAAAAGAATTAAAAATGGGATCAACCCAAATCATCTGAATCATGGAAAATGTCATGGAAATCAAAACAGGAAAATTGCAAAAAAGTCCATGCAAAATGGTAAATTGGTGACATATGAAGAAGATCAGATAAAATGACATTGTTTTTGGAGAGAATGATTTAGGAAACAATACTGATAACAAAAGAGTCAAAAATGGGGTCATCCCAAGTCGTCGAAATTAGGGAAAATGTCGTAAAAATCAACAAGGGGAAAATAATCCGTAATTGGGCCAATGTAGGCCTTTAGGTCAATTAATGTATACCCTCGGGCAATGAAATCCAAATCAAATCATAAAAATCCAAAAATACGGAGTAAAGGGAATCAAATTGAATGTTAAGTGAAAGAATTAAAAAACGAATTGGGGAAAAATCCACGAAGAATCACATGGAATGCATACTTTACTTGAAATGGATGCAATGATATGCAAGTGTAATCAAAACTATGCAAAATGCATGAAAATGTACCTAAATATGTAAAGGATGCTGAAGAATGATCTAGACAGGAATTATGCATGACTTAGTGCAAAACTAACATGCGTGTGCATGAATTGATGGCACGGGGGCAATTAGGTAATTTCACATGGCCAAATGTGATAAATGTGTGCATGCATGATGCATGGTCTAAATATATGCAATATGTATGCAAAATGACAGGAAAATGTTGTTTACAAGAAAACATGATGGAGACAAGATTTTAAATACAAGAAAATGATGAAAACATAGAAAATGACAAGTACCATCACTAAAGTGCAAAAATCACGAAAAAAAGGGAAAATCATGATTAAAGAGTATTCAAAAACTTTTATCTTAATATTCAAATGATGGGTTAAAAGAAAATGTGGCATTAAGGTGTGAAGAGTGGGGAAATTTGCATTATGGTGATTTCATGAAAGTTTAGGGTTTAATGTGCAAAATTCACATATAATGTGCAAATGTAACCAAATTGTGAAGTCAGAAGTCATTTTATATTGCAAACATGATTTTTAGATGAAACTTTATTCATGTGATAAATTACAAGTACACATATGATCAAAAAAAGTGAGAAATACCAAAAAAGTGTATTAAAACAATTAAAACCCTAATTAATAATTTAAAACTAAGCCAAGGGCTTGGATGCAAATTTCTTTCACTCAATAACTGCATTTTATGAATACAAGGGTTTACAAGCAAAATTTTAGTATTTAGATGTAATGAAAATTGAGTTTTTATGATGTTCAATGTAATTACAAAATCTTTTAAGGTTCTGAATGTAAATCTCACGGAGAAAGTTCATTTTAAAAAGCTCTAGGGGCATAATACAAAATTTCAAGACTTAATTGCAAGGAAAACATGATTGTAGGGGCTTAAATGTGAAGAAATAAACATTATTGAATTGGTCATAAAAAAGCATGCAAGGGACCATATACAATTTTTACAAAAATAACAAAATAAATAAAAACTTATTTACAACTACAGGGGTTTAAACACAAAAAGACAGGACCTAAACGTAATAATCTAAGGACCTAAACTAAACTACTTCTCTTCGAAGATCGCAGGTGCTCTAATCTCCGACAAGGGGTCCGACGAGGCGCTGGCGGTGGGACAGCGGCGGAGGGGCACAGGCGATGGTCAGGAAGGCTGAAGGGAGGTGTGGGGAGGCTCTACAGCGTGCTGGGCAAAGTTGGTGCTGCCTAAGGTGCTCCCCTCACCTTTGTCTCCGGCGAGAGGGGTCTGTTGGCATTGGGGACGACGATGGAGAGGTGGCTAGTGGTGGGGCTACTGTTGGGATGGCATGGGGAAGCACCAGGGCAGCACGACGGATGCTCCGGAGGGACCAGCTGAGGTTGGGGATGCCTAAGTGGCTCTACCCAGCCCTTGTGCCGACAACGGACATGGCAGAGGTGGGGACGTCACTCTGGTGGCTGCGAAGGTGGCATGGCGATGTGGGGAGGTGGTTTGAAGTGGGAGCGCTCGGAGAGCTCCAGTGGCTTCCATAGTGGGGGATCGTCGATCGGCGGAGTAGCAGGCGACGACGACGTTATCTGGGTACAGGAGGCCAAGGAAGCCTCTCTTGAGCGATGGAGGCTCAAGAAAGAGGAGGAGGAAGGTGAAAGAGAGGCCCTAGGGGCCTCTTCTCGACTCTAGAGGCCACAAGCCTTGCCGGTGGTGGTGAACCCACCACTAGAGGAGGAGGAGACAGTGCGCAAGGGAAATATCCCTGATGAGTCTCAATCCAAAGGGCTTAAAGGGACTCAACATGATTCGAAACTAAAAAAAAAGGATTACCTAGATGAAGGCTCTGTCCCTCCTGACGAGGTTGGTCGACGATGCTTCGGGCAGTTGCTCTTGCGATGGCGGTTGCAGAGGCTCTGGGTTGCAAGGGGATTGGAGGAGGAGGCTCTGAAGGTTGTGGGTATCATAGGGTTCCTGGGTTTTCAAAAGGCCTCCTCTAGGTTTCAAAACAACCGCCCCTGTTGCTGTTGGCGGTGGGGTGCTTTATACTATGGTGAGGTCTTCCAATGTCGTTGACCTTCCTATCCAGTGGACGAGCGTCGTTGGATCAATCCTGGATGGATGAGAGCTGGCCGGGGATCATGCAGGAGGAGGAATGGGCACCGGAGATCATGGGGGTCGTGGGGGAAGGTGGCCTGAGATGGCACCGGAGATCGCAGGGAAGATAGAGAAGCGGCGCTGGAATTATTTTTCTGGTTTGGCTAAGTTTCTGGTTGAGAAATAAAATGGATATTGGGCTGGGCTTTTGGGCCTACAAAGTGGGTTTAGGATTTTTAAGGGTTTTGGGTTTTAATTTTCAGGGTTTTTGATTAGGTTTTAGAGGTTTTGGGTTTTTGTTTTGGTGATATTAATTTAGGATTAATGATTAGTGATTTTAACTTGGTTTTAGGTTTTTGATGATTTATTTAGGTTTTGTTGTTTTTAAGTTGATTAGGGTTTTTTTATTTGGTGGTTTAATTAGAAATGGGTTTAATTGATTTTAGTTTGGTTAATTAAGTTTTGGATTTGGTTAATTTTAAATTTAGATTTAATCAGTTTTTACTTGATTTAATTGAGGACTTAGTTTAAATTTTGACTTGATTGGTTTTTATTTGATCTAATTAGAGATTTAATTTAGATTTTGATTTAATTGGTTTTTTGCTTGTTTTTTGTTTGGATTATGGTTTTTACTTTATTAGATTTAATTTTTAATGGATTTTACTGAGTTTAACTTGATTTTGGTTTTAATTAGGGTTTTTACTTAATTAGATTTAATTTTTAATGGATTTTATTGGGTGTTACTTGATTTTGGTTTTAATTAGGGTTTTCACTTAATTAATTTGAGTTTAAATGGATTTTACTTGATTTTGTTTTAATTAGGGTTTTTACTTAATTAATTTGAGTTTTAAGTGATTTAAATGTGTGACTTTGTCGACCCGGGAGTCCGGCGCGGAGTCGCACCAGAGGGAAGGATATCACAGCCATGCCAAGATGGCGAAGGCGTAAGATAAGACGAAAGAAAAAGAAAAGTAGTCGCCACCTAGCCTCTTAGGGGAAAGACGAGGAAAACCACAAAAAGATGAATGCCTGAGGTGTAGATGTGAAGGCTATATGTCTGCTAACCAGAAGATGGGTAAGGATTCCTATTACGCACGAGGAAGGTGTTAGGCACCCTCGTACGCCCGAGAAACTCGGTCTTTCTAGTCTAATTGCTTGCTAAAGGCTAGATGGATGTTTGTTAAACTTTGATCATGCTCTAATCATGCTAATATGTATGCCATGACAAGACTGGATGGATGTGCAAGACAATGTGTGAAAACTGTGGAGAAATCCACATGAATTGACAAAATCGCAGAAAATCACATGAAATGATGAGGTTTTTGTAAGGAATGGCCCCGAAAATCATAATGATGTCAAAAGGATGAAAAGTCGAGTCAACCCACGTCCTCGGAATCATGGAAAAAGTCGTGAAAACCAAAAAGGGGAAAAATAATCCGTGGTGGGGTCAATGTCAGCCTTCAGGCCTGTTAATGTACGCCCTCGGGCGATGAAATCCAAATCAAATCAAAATCTGAAATGTAGAATTAAAGCAAATCAAATCGGATATGGGATAAGAAACTCTGAAAACAAAGTGAAGAAAGAAATCCACGAAGGAAAGGCATGCGATGCCGGCTCGCTAAACAGGGATGCAAATGTGGGGAGAAATGATATGAAATACATGGATAAGTGCCTAAATGTACAAAAACTCTAAAGAATGACTTACACAAGGACTATGCAAGACTGAGTGCAAAAATTGAGATGCATGCTCATGAATTGGAGGCACAGGGGCAATTTGGTCATTTACTGGCCAGATGTGATAAATACTTGCATGGGAGTGATGCATGGCCTAAGTTATGTCAAAATGTGTGTCAAATGTCCAGAAGATGTTATTTGAGAGATAACATGGAGGAGAAAATCAACAAAATGATGTGAACACAATAAAAGACAAACATAAGGGCCAAAATGCAAAATTCACAAAAAAGAATGAGAATCTGGATGAAAAACTTGTTCATGACTCCTACTCTAACATGTAGATGACGGGTCCAATGTTAATGTGGCACTGGGATGTAAATGTTGCACTTGGATGATTTTCTGAAAAGTCAGCGTTTAAAGTGAAAAATTCACACATAAATGCAAATGTGGCTAGGATGTGAGACTAAAGATCAAACCTCAGTGAAAACATGATTTTTAAATAGAATCTGTGATTAAATGCAAAATATGAGATGCAATGAGTGAAAAATATCCCAAAATATGCAAGAAAACATTTAAAACCCTAAATGATGGATTTAGAAATAATCTAAGGCCTATATGTAAATTGTATGCTCAAGAATGATTTAATGTGAATCTAGGGACTTTTATGCAAAATTTCTGGACTTGAAGGTGATAAAAGTTGGGATTTTATACTGGTTAGTGCAATTATGAAGTTTCCTAAGGTCTAGGATGCCAAAATTCACAGAGGAAACTTATTTTAAAAAGCCTCAAGGGGTAAATGCAAATGTTCAGGACTTAAATGCAAAGAAATCATGGTTCCAGGGACGTAGATGTGATAAAAACATGCGCTAATATGTTAGGAATTAAAAAATAAAACATTTAGGGGGTCACATGCAAAATTCACATAGAAAATGAAAGAAATAAATGTATTTTAAAACTACAGGGACTAAAATGCAAATGTTTGGACCTAGATGCAATACAAAAGGATTGAAATGCAATAAAATAAGGACTTAATAAAAATAAACCTAAACTAAAGGGGCCTGACTTAAAACAAGTTTATTCGAAGATCACCAAAGGATCATCGGCGCTCTCCCTCCGGCGAGGCTACCTAGTGATCCAGTGACGGAGGGGAGTGTGCGGCGGCTAGGGAAGCTTCCCGGAGGCACGACGACCATCGTCAGGTGGTTGGGCAAAGCTGGGGAGGCCTGAGGCCTCCCCTCCACCTCGCGCCTTGACGAGGTCCTTTGAATGGCGACGGAGAAGACGATGGCGTGGCGTGGCAGTGTCCCAGAGGGTGGAGCGACGCAACGATGGCTAGGAAAGCTCCAGGGAGCCACGACGAAGCTTTGGAGAGTAGCGGTGAGCTCTGGGGTGATCTAGAGCTTTCCTCCCACCTCCAACTTTGGCAACAGGCACGGCGATGGTCATCGGGGCGCTGTGGTGGTCTGGATGGAGATGGAGCGGCACAGAGGGCTTCATGGGGAGGTGAAGAGTCTTCCTGGAGCAACAACGTAGAACGGGAGAGCCTGGCTTGCTCCAGCGACTCCTCGTCGGCGATTGGCGGTGTTGGTGTCGGAGAAGTGGATCTGGCATCGACGATGAGCGTCCTCTGGGTCTTCAGATGGCCTAAGAGGCTAAAGGGCAGGAAGAGAAAAGAGGAGGACGAAGGAATGGTGGCCTAGTGGGCTCGCTCCACCGCAGATGGCTATAGGTTCACCGGAGGGGGTGAACCCATCACCGGAGATGAGGATGATAGCATACAGGGGGGCGCCGCTCCACTGTGACACAATCTTGGGGCCTAGGGGACCTACGAGGCTATACGGAAATGAACTAGAGGGAGGAGAATTGTACCTAGCGTGTGCAATGTCCTCTCCGGCACGGAGGGTCGACGATGGCGTGCTCCTCCGATGGCGGCTCTAAATCGTGGGAGTGGATCGCTGGTGGCTCTTGGGGCTGTGGTTAAAGGCTTTGGTTCCTTGGGTGTAAGGAAGAAACGGTTTGATTGCTTATGGGCAGGCTAGAGGCTGATTGTCTGAAGGTCTGAAGCTCTTCTTTTTCTTTTTTCGTCGACAGTGATGTGAGCTTTATACTCCACGAGGCTCTTCAAAGCCGTTGATCCTCCTCCCTCCAGTGGATGAACACCGTTGGATCAGGCATGAGTTGGAGGAGGCTGGCCAAAGATCGCGGAGGTTGAGATCTGCTCTGGATTTCTCGGGATTGCTCATTGGAATTGTCGCCGGAAAACATGGGGTTGCCGATAGTGGGCTCACTAGAATTATTTTTGACTTTTATAAAGTTTGAAATTGCATTTTTGAATTACATAGTATTGGGCTTAATGGGCGTAGGGTTTTGTTTTTCTATTTTGCTTTTTCTTTTTCTTTTTATTTTGGAATTCTTAAGGGTTTTTTTAGGTTTTTAATTGGATTTTGTGGGTTTAATTTAATTTCTGATTTTGTAATTTAGGGTTTAATTAGGGTTTTGATTAGTTTAGGTTTTTTTTGTTTTGGGATTTTTTTTAGTGATTTTTTAGGGTTTTGATTTTATGTTTTTTAAATTAGGGTTTGGAATTTTAATTTAGGCTTTTTATTTATGTTTTATGATTTTAATTAAATTTGTGGTTAAGGTTTAGTTAGGGTTTTCATTACTTTAGAGTTTTTTATTTTATTTTTTTGATTTTAATCATTTTAGATTTAGGGTTTTGGATTTCAATTTGGAATTTGGGTTTAATTAGGGTTCATGGTTCTAATTTAGGATTTTTGAATTTTAATTAGGTTTTATGTTTTTAATTTAGGGTTTTTATGTTTTAATTAGGTTTTATGTTTTTAATTTAGGGTTTTTGTGTTTATTTAAGGTTTTTGGATTGATTTAGGATTTTGAATTTAATTAATTAGGGTTTTTATTGGATCTTGACTTTAATTTGGGTTTTCACTTGATTACTTGGGGTTTTTATTGAATTTTAAGTGGATTTATTTGGATTTTATTTAATTAGGGTGTTTATTTGATTAGTTAGGGTTTTTATTGGATTTTAAGTGGATTTAATTGGATTTTACTTAATTAGGGTTTTTATTTGATTAATTAGGATTTTTATTGGATTTTGAGTGGATTTAAATGTGTTTTATTTGGTTTTTAATTTTGATTAGGTTAGAGTGGGCTTATGTGGGCCAGAGTTTTGGTTGTCCCATCGAGAGCATCATCCAGAGGAGCCTACTGCCAAGTGACTTCAAAATCGGGGTGTCTACAGATGCCCCTCCCTAAGCGAGGTCGAGGGAATCGAGACCGATGCTCAGGGTTGACAAGATACCCCACCTGATTCTGCTGGAGAGTGGTACTTGCTGTTCGGCCGTGAGCCACTTATTCTGCGGATGCACCGAAAAGTCATGACTCGTGGCCCATGCATGATGCTAATGCAAAGGGTGACCCTGATGCTGGGTAATGCATGAGGGTGATGCTAAAAATGAGTGGGTCTGGCTCAGCTCTCGGAGGGGAGCGTGAGGGACTTCCCGACTCGTGCCAAGGTGTGCTCGGACAAGTTTGTCAGACTTATCAGCTAGGGGTACACTTGGCGAATGACGGACCTTTTGGCCAGGAGGGATGCATGGCAAGATGTCGGACTTGCCAACCGAAGGATAGACTGATGACGGATGTCAACTGGATAGTCTAGGGGTATCAGCCCACTCCTAACAATATGATGGTTTTCAACCAGATAGTTAAGGCTATCAACCAGAGGAAAGGGGCATTAGGTAAGATTATCAAACTTGCAAGTTAAAGGACAAGGCATGGTAAGTTGGCGGGCCTACCAACCGGATAGTTCGGGTTATCAGCTCGATAACAAGTTGACGGACTCAGCATTGGATAGTTAGGGCTATCAGCCCACTCCTGTCAGGGTGACTGTTATCAACCGGATAGTTTGGGGTATCAGCCTGAGGATAGAGGCATCAAGATTCGTCCATTTGGGGCGAACTAGGATGAGATCATCTAGACCTCGCCTGGTCTAGGAAAGGATAGAAATGCCACTTGTTCGCCTTGAACAAGTCCCAACAGGATAAATAGGATTCCACCTCACCTGGTACTGAAACCTGAGATGGCTTCGTTTGTCCAGGTTAGGGTAACAAAACAGTATCCCTGACTATTAACTCGGTAAGCCCCAGCGCCAAGTCGGTAGGCAAAGAGGGCAGCAGTCTGAAACAATTGAGTACATGTTACAACACTGGTAATTCTCTGTCAATCACAATCATTCAAACAAGACGAAGACTGCTAAATAAAGCTAACATGCTCACTGCCTAAGCACACAAGGTTATCTGTCTAATGACGGGTTGACGAACTCGTCGCTGGATAGTTAGGGTTATCAGCCCTGTGATGAGTTGACGGACTCATCGCCGGATAGTTGGGGTAATCAGCCTAGGGATAAGGGGTTGGTCCTCAGATATAAGAAAAGAGTAACTTGGATCTCCTCCTGACTTAAAGGAGTCACAGGAAAAGGAACAAAGGCTGCTCCCGGGGGACCAGGAATTAGCGACTTGGATCTCCTCTGGACTTAAAGGAGCCGCGAGAAAATGACAAAAGGCCATTCTTGGGAGACCAGGAATCAGCAACTCGGATCTCCTCCAGACTTAAAGAAGTCGCAAGAAAAGGACAAAAGGCCGTTCCTGGGAGACCAGGAATCAACGACTCGGATCTCCTCCAAACCTAAAGGAGTCACGAGAAAGAGACAAAAGCTGTTCTAGGGGGACCAGGAATCAGCAACTCAGATCTCCTCCGGACTTGAAGGAGTCACGAACAAAAGGACAAAGGTTGTTTCTAGGGGGACCAGGAATCAGCAACCCAGATCTCCTTCGGACTTAAAGGAGTCATGAGTAAAGGGATAAAGGTTGTTCCTAGCAGACTAGGAATCAGCGACTCAGATCTCCTCTGGACTTAAAGGAGTCACAGGAAAAGGGATAAAGGTTATTCCTAAGGGACTAGGAATCAGCGACTCGGATCTCCTCTAGACTTAAAGGAGTCACGAGAAAAAGGGAGAAAGGTTGTTCCTGGGAAACCAAGAATCAGCAATTTGGATCTCCTCCGGACATAAAGGAGTCACAAGAAAAGGACAAAAGGCCATTCCTAGGAGATCAGGAATCAGCGACTCGAATCTCCTCCAGACTTAAAGGAGTCGCAAGAAAAGGACAAAAGGCTATTCCTAATGGACCAGGAATCAGCAACTCGGATCTCCTCTGGACTTAAAGGAGTCGCGAGAAAGGATAAAGGCTGTTCCTGGGGGACCAAGAATCAGCAACTCGGACCTCCTCCAGACTTAAAGGAGTCGCGAGAAAAGGGACAGAGGCTGTTCCTGGGGGACCAGGAATCAGCGACTCGGATCTCCTCCGGACTTAAAGGAGACACGAGAAAAGGAATAAAGGCTGTTCTTGGAGGCTAGGAATCAGTAACTCGGAACTCCTCCGGACTTAAAGGAGACACGAGAAAAGGAATAAAGAACTATTCTTGGGAGACCAGGGATCAATGACTCGGAACTCCTCCAGACTTAAAGGAGTCACGAGGAAAGGATAAACAAACTAGCCAACCGAGAACTAGTCGGTGACCGTTTGAAAGGCAGGATAGACAAACTATTCAACCAAGAGACAGTTGATGACACTTCGAAAGGTATGATATCAAGAGTACAATACCAAGAAGTAGCTGACATACCCCTGGTAATAGGAGGATAATACCAAAAGGCAGCTGACATGCCCCTGGTAACAGGAGGATAATACCAAAAGGCAGCTGACATGCCCTTGGCATCAGAGTGCTAAGGATGTTGCTAAAAGAAAGGAACAAAGAAAGCTATAGCTTGGATAGCTGGTTTAACCAACGGCGGTCTGTTAGAAGACACTTGCTTGTGGGCGCATCCTGAACTATGACTGACTTGCTTGCTCGCTTGATGCTTTTGATGCTGTTGGAAGATGATGATTGATCTAGCTAAACTGTTGCTCTGATTATGCACTGATATTCGTTGCACAGCTGGATAAGGGCTTCACGAGGGCATTGTTTCTTCCTCAAATAAAGTGGATTTGGTGGATGATTTCTGACACTTCCCTAGGTTCATTGTGATGTCACTGACTGACTCCTTGGGAGTTTGATTGCAACACTGGCTTATAGGCTGTGCTCTCGCCTACGGACTAGGAGAATACTAATATTCTGACTTTGCTACGATCTCAGAGGCTCCTGGCTATTGTTGTCCTCGTTCTTGCGCTCGAGCTATGGAGCAGGCAACATGTTTTGGACGAAGACACTATCCCAAGAAGGGTCAACCAACAGGACAACTGACATGCCCCTGGTTGACGGGGAAGGTTATCACCACAAAGGCAGCTGACATGCCCCTAGTGTACGGTATCTTCTGCCAGGTCTTTGACCGAAGAGCAGCTGACATGCCCCTGGTTTGGGACCTAGCGGGACCTTGCAAAGTGGACAAGTGGTAATGCATGCAAGAATGATGATGTTGTGTTGTGTCGTCCCTCAGAATGAATTTGGAATGCTAATCATGCCTGCTACGAGAAGAGAAGAAGACCTCGGTTCACAAGACACTACCTGGACTCCTAGGTTGTTGGTGGCTCTCTAGGATGGATTATTCAGTAGGTTAGGCTCCGTGCCATACTCTTGGGGACTTAGACCTACTTTTTTGGCTTTTGGCTTATTTCTTTTCTCCCTCTTAGGCTCGTAGGCTCGCTCTAACCCTTGCTTGGGGGTAATGGGCATTTGGATTTGGAGGGTGCTGTTGGGATTATATGCAAGGGGTGGCTAGTCCCTTTGTTTGCTTGGATCTTTGGGGTGCTTGCTTCGACTCCTCCCTAAAGTAAGTGATAGGGATAAAGTTGGCCTACTTGCCTCTCTCTGTTAGGGCTAGCTTCTATCTCCGACTTCTGTCTTCTTATTTCTTTTATGCCCTTGTGGATATTTTTGTTTTTCTATTTTGGCTAGGAAAGCTCCGGGGAGCTACGACGAAGCTTTCGGGAGTAGCGGCGAGCTCTAGGGTGATCTGGAGCGCTCCTCCCACCTCCAACTCCGGCGACGAGCACGACGGTGGTCGTCGGGGCATTGCGGTGGTCTGGATGGAGACGGAGCAGCACGGAGGGCTTCGTGAGGAGGGGAAGAGTCTTCCCGAAGCAACAACACGGAGCGGGAGAGCCTAGCTTGCTCCAACGACTCCTCGTCGGCGATAGGCAGTGTTGGTGTCGGAGTGGCAGATCTGGCGTCGACAACGGGTGTCCTCTGGGTCTTCAGATGGCCTAAGAGGCTGAAGGGCAGGAAGAGAAAAGCGGAGGAGGGATGATGAGTGGCCCAGTGGGCTCGCTCCACCGCAGATGGCTATTGGTTCGTCGGAGGGGGCGAACCCATCACCAGAGATGAGGATGACGGCGTACAAGGGGGCGCCACTCCACCACAACATGATCCAGGGGCCTAGGGGACCTACGAGGCTATACGGAATTGAACTAGAGGGAGGAGAATTGTACATGGTGTGTGGAATGTCCTCTCCGACGTGAAGGGTCGACGGCGTTGTGCTCCTCCGTTGGCAGCTCTGATTGCGAGAGTGGATCGCTGGTTGCTCTTGGGGCTGTGGCTAAAGGATTTGGTTCCTTGGGTGTAAGGAAGGAAGGGTTTGATTGCTAGATGGGAGGTTGGAGGCTTGTGGATCGGAGGCCTGAAGGTCTGAAGCTCTTCTTTTTCTTTTTCGTCGACGGCGATGTGAGCTTTATACTCCGACGAGGCTCTCTGGAGTCGTTGATCCTCCTCCCTCCAGTGGATGAACGTCGTTAGATCTGGCGTGAGCTAGAGGAGGCTGGCCAGAGATCACGGAGGTTGAGATCTACTCCGGATTTCTCAGGATTGCTTGTCGGAATTGTCACTGGAAAACTCGGGGTTGCCGGCAGTGGACTCACCAGAATTATTTTTGACTTTTATAAGGTTTGAAATTGCATTTTTGAATTACACAGTATTGGGCTTATTGAGCTTAGGGTTTTGTTTTTCTGTTTTGCTTTTTCTTTTGGTTTTTATTTTGGAATTCTTAGGGTTTTTTTTAGGGTTTTAATTTTGGGGTTTTAATTGGATTTTGTGGGTTTAATTTAATTTCTGATTTTGTAATTTAGGGTCTAATTAGGGTTTTGATTAGTTTAGGTTTTTTTGTTTTGGGATTTTTAGGTATTTTTTAGGGTTTTGATTCTAAGCTTTTTAAATTAGGGTTTTGAATTTTAATTTAGGTTTTTTATTTATGTTTTATGATTTTAATTAAATTTGTGGTTAAGGTTTAATTAGGGTTTTGATTACTTTAGAGTTATTTACTTTATTTTTATGATTTTAATCATTTTAGATTTATGGTTTTGGATTTCAATTTAGATTTTGGGTTTAATTAGGGTTTATGGTTTTAATTTAGGTTTTTTGAATTTTAATTAGGTTTTATGTTTTTAATTTAGGGTTTTTGTGTTTTTATTAGGTTTTATGTTTTTAATTTAGTGTTTTTGTGTTTATTTAAGGTTTTATGTTTTTAATTTAGGGCTTTTGTGTTTATTTAAGGTTTTTGGATTAATTTAGGATTTTGAATTTTAATTAATTATGTTTTATATTGGATCTTGACATTAATTTGGGTTTTCACTTGATTACTTGGGGTTTTTATTGGATTTTAAGTGGATTTAATTTAATTTTATTTAATTAGGGTTTTCATTTGATTAGTTTGGGTTTTTATAGAATTTTAAGTGGATTTAATTGGATTTTACTTAATTAGGGTTTTTATTAGATTTTGAGTGGATTTAAATGTATTTTGTTTGGTTTTTAATTTTGATTAGGTCAGAGTGGGCTAGTGTGGGCTTAAGTGGGCCTGGGTTTTTGTAGTCGCAACTAGAGCATCATCCAGAGGAGCCTACTGCCAAGTGACTTCAAAATCGAAGTGTCTACAAAATGGATTTTACATGATTTTGGTTTTAATTTGGGTTTTTACTTAATTAATTTGGATTTTTTGATGATTTAAGTGGATTTTACTTGATTTTGGTTTTGATTAGGTGTTTTAACTTAATTAATTGGAGTTTTAATGACTTAAGTGAGTTTTGTTTTAGTTTGCATTTTTAATTATGGGTTTTTTCTTTGATTAGCCTAGATTGGGTCAGAGTGGGCTTGTGTGGGCCTAAATGGCTTACATTGGCTTTAGTGGGTTTGAGTGAGTTTAGGTGGAGTTAAGGTTTTTGGGTTTGGTGGTTGCAACCAAAGCATCTTTCTAGAGTAGTCTGCTACCAAATGGCTGCAAAATCGGAGTGTCTACAGGTTCTACTAGCTACTACTCGCCTACCTCACTCCAACCGGTGGGTGTCCTGCATGGCCTACCATACAGTGCCTTATATGGTACCATCCCGATGTTGACAAGATAGCTATTGTTGTAGGCAAACTCTATAAGCGACAGATGATCTTTCCAACTACCCCTAAAATCCCGGGCACAGGCCTATAACATATCTTCTAGGGTTTGGATCGTCCTTTTAGTCTAACCATCTGTTTGGAGATGGAAGGCAGTGCTGAAGTTCAATACTATCCCAAATGCCTCCTATAGAGCTTCCTAAAATCTAGATGTAAATCTAATGTCACTGTCAGACATGATCGATACTGGGACTCCATGTAGCCTGACTATCTTTGCCAAGTACAGTCTTGTTAGCTATGGCAAAGGAAGTCTCAGTCTCATAGGCAAAAAGTGTGCTGACTTGGTACGTCAGTCGACGATTACTCATATTGTATCATTCTTTCCTTTGGTTTTGGGCAATCCCGTGACAAAGTCCATCGACACGTGCTCCAACTTCCAGACTAGGATATCTAAAGGCTGCAATGTTCGTCTAGGCTTCTGATGCTCTATTTTCACCATCTTGTAGGTTGTGCACTTTGCCACATACTTTGTTATTTCCCTCTTCATCCTAGGCCACCAAAAATTTCTCTTTAAATAGTTATACATCTTTGTGCTTCTTGGGTGAATTGTATACCTAGACCACTGGGCCTCGTCTAATAGACTCTTCTTTATCTCTTCTACCTGAAGCACGTACAGTCATAGATCATACTTCAACCCATCGTCTACGCTAACTGAGAAATGAGGCACTATTCTCACCTCCAGCTTTTGCCAGGTGTCCCTAACAAAAGGATCTAACTACTGAGCTGCAATGATAGCTTCTACCATCCTTTGACGAACAGACAGGTTCGCCAATAGAGCCTTCATTGCTCCTTAAGACTATCTCCGTGGGCTACAATTGAGTAGCTCCTGTATCAAGTGCCATTCCTTGATCATCATGCTAGCCATGATGTACGTGCGTCTGCTCAGTGTGTCTGCGGCCACGTTCGCTTTACCCAGGTAGTACGAAAGGCTAAAATCATAGTCCTTGATGTACTCTACCCATCTCCTCTGTCTTAGGTTTAAATCCTTCTACAAAAAGATATACTTTTGGCTCTTATGGTTAGTGAAGACTTCAAATTGTTCACCATACAAATAATGTGTAACATCTGGGCCCAATTATCCATTGTATTTAATAAACCATGTATTATTTGTGATTTTGTGCTTAATGGTTTATTAATGGATAATCTGTTGTTTCTTGGTTGTGTGTGGTTGAATGTGGTTTCTGTGCATCTGGTTGCAATCTGGGACCAATTTGGAGTCCGGTTGGAGGATGCACAGTCGTCTCGGTTTGCGTGCCATTTCTTTTTCTTTCCTTTCCTTTTCTTTTTCTTCTCCCTCACATGAGCTCCTTCCCCACCACTTCCCCTGTCCTCTTCTTCTTCCTCTTCTCTCCCCCGTGATGCAGCAGCGGCGGCCCATGTCTCCGTGTCATCTCCGACACGATGGGCGGCTGGCGGGATGCGGGAGGAGGCAGGGATAAGAGGGCGGAGGCGATCGGGAGATGTGAGCTGCGACATGAGGAGAAAGAGGGAGAGGAAGAACTGCGCGCTCAACCGTGGTGGGTGGTGGTGGTTGTCCTGGTGCTCTGCCGGTTGGAGAGCTTCGTCGGGGCACGTGGAGGTTCGCTGGAGGTGGGGTAAGGGTCGTCGGTAGCCTGAGCAAGGTACACGACCTCCGCTCCTCTCCTTGCCATTTTTGATTAACAATAGACGATTGTGCATAAAATAGGAATAAATGCATGATAAATCGTAGGAAATGTGGATATTGTTGGGAATGAGTTCTTTGATGTTTATGCATGTGGATCTTGCCAATTTATAGGCTTTTTGTGCGATTTTTGTGAATAAATGGAGAGCATGCTACAGTGTTTAATTCTGAGCCCTGTGTCTTGACAATTTTCGTTAGAACTGCATGCTTAGTGGATTCTTGATTAGTTTGAGGGGTTTTGTAGTAGACTCGAGAGTCTACGCCCCATGTTTTTATGAAAATTTA
>JAMKQA010251467.1:0-15996 GCA_024699735.1 Posidonia australis
ATTAGGGTTTTTGTTGGATTTTTAAGTGGATTTGATTGGATTTTGTTTGATTAGGGTCTTTATTAGGGTTTTGTGGGATTTTAGGCGGATTTTAGCTGAATTAAGTGTTTTTTTTTGTTTTTCAGTGGATTTTAAATTGGATTAAGTGTTTTATCGGTTTTTCAGTGGATTTTAATGGAGTAGTGTTTTACTGGATCAAGTGGGCTAGTGTGGGTCTGATTGGGACCTGTGTGGACTAGGACTTTGGTGGTCGCGACTAGAGCATCAACCAGAGGAGTCTGCTGCCAAATGAGCTCAAAATTGGGGTGTCTACAATTGCCAACAGGTTTCTACAAAGGGAACGAATCCCTCAAGCAGGAGCCAGGATTTATAGAACTTAAAAGGTATAGGGCCCCAGTCAATGGGAATGGTGTTTAGAGTGATAGGTATATGGTCGGTGGCCACCCTAGAATTGCCTATACAATAAGAGTTGGGGAATTTGTCAGCCCAATCAGGTGATATAAGAAATCGATCAAGTTTGACCATAGTGGGTTGCGATTGCATGTTAGACCAAGTATATTTAAAATTATTTGGGGAAACGTCCACTAAAAAATTACAGTTTATAAAAGCATCGAACAATTTCATATCAACTGATATGGAGCTTCTACCAGAATGTTCATAAGTATATCTGATTAAATTAAAATCACCCCTAATAACCCAATTGGAGTTTACCCTATTTTTAATGGATTGTAGTTCCCCCAGAAAATTAATTTTAAGTCTATAGTCGCAAGGACCATAGACACCGGTAAGCCACCAATCAAATGCATCAGAATGGTTTCTGAAGTTTAAAGACAGACTGAAAGAGGCATGTATTGTATTATTCAAAGTGATATCTCTATCATCCCAACCAATTAGAATTCCCCCAGAAGCCCCTATCGAGGGAATGAAAGACCACTTATTAAGTATTCCAACTCTTAGGTATCGAAAGCTACTAGGAGAAAAATTCTTTAACTTAGTCTCACAAATAATGAGGATATTGCATTTTGTGATTCTGACTAATTAATGGCTCTTTTTTTCCCATCGAAACCCAACCCTCTAATGTTCCAGGCTGAAATAATTATAAATATTGGGGGGTTGTAGAAAGGGAAGCAAGATTCTCAACCAAGTTGGCGCTACCCTGTAATTGGATGTAAGGAAGACCTTGATCAAGTCTGACAGAATCAAGGAAGTGTTTAGCTTCTATAGTATTATGCAGGGAAATGCCTAATTTCTTACAAAAACTAATAAGTTGCTCATAAGAATCCCAAGTAAGTGCATCATGCAACAAATGACTAGCAGTGGCATCAGGTTGAGAAGCAACAAAGCTTGATTGAGAAGAGGCCGAAATATTAGGCTGTAACTCATTATTCAATGGGGCAGAATTTACAGATGAAGAGTCACTTGTACCTGAGGCATGAACCGGAGTGGAAGGATGGGGCTCAGCAGCAGTTTCAGAAGGACCAGCCAATTCATCCTTCTCGAGGCAGTTGAAGACAGCAAGCACCTTTTTGAATTTTGCTAACGATAGATGCCTAGCTTTGATTTCAGCTTCCACGAATTTGGAGGCATCTTCCATGTCAGGGCTGGCCCCAGCAGATAGGGGAAATCAGGTTCTGCCCCAGAAACGGGAGAAGGTGTGGGCAAGAGACTCACAGAATTAACGGAGGGGGGAAGAGGGGGACTAATAGGTCTGGTCCAAACATTTTTACCACTCCTAGAGGTTTTGTTTCCTTTACCTCCCCTCCATCCACGATTATTTTTGAAAGACTTGCGAACAGGATGGAGACCACTAGAACCAAAAGAAGAGGGTTGGGTCTTAGAAGGCCATGCAGGAAGAGTGCTTATGGTGGGATTCGAGAGGGAAGAGGTAACAAGGCAGATGTCCTAGCTTTGTTTGTACCAAATAGGGTATACTAAATTGCCAAAAGCAAAGAAACGACAGTCAGGAATATCTTTGCCAGGGTGGACCCTAACACGAACTCATGCATACCCCAAATGTTTGACAGAGTCAATAGATAGGTCCACTTCCAGCAGCTCGGCAAAGCCCGAAACCATATGGTGAAATAAATCGACATTCCAGAGATGATAAGGAATGCCTTCTAGCCTAATCCACACCCCTACGTCCTTCATCGTATGAACGACATTGGAGTTGGGGGACTAGGGTATGAATGAGGCTGAGATCAGTTGCAGGGAGGCTCCGTACGTGTTCAAGTAATCATTTCTATCTTTGGTCGAAGAGAAGACTAACAAAAATTTGCCTGGAGAGAATACTTGGACCTCTATTTCAGAGGCGCAAGGCCAACATGACTTAATATGGTCGGCAAGAATTTGTTTTGTAAGCTGAGAGGAGTGGGAGGTGACAATAGCACTCCGAGATAGAGTTAAGAAGCGGTCACACACAGCTTCAGAAGGGGGTAAGGTGGAGGGATAGAGAGAGGTGAGGCCAGCCATGTTGTGATAGTGCTGGGTGGAGGAGGGAGTGACCTGAAAAAATTTACAGATCATTGCAGTATAATTAGAAGCTTTGCATTTGTAACAAAAACCAGCGAACTTACAACGCTTTTGTTGATGATCCCGAAGGCCACATTTGAAATATCTCTCAGTTGAGCGACAAAAGATTACCTTGGGGGAAGCAGACTTCTTCCTAGAGACCACCTTCCAACCGTCTTCAGTAATGGAGGAGTAACAATTGGCTCTAGGAGAGCCAAGCTTGGAGGAGCGAGAGGGGGTGTTATTGGAATAGAAGGGGGATGTTACTGGAGAAGAAAGGGGAGCGAAACGATTGCCAGCTCCGAAGTTTCTAGGTTTGCAAGGCAGAGGAGGAGGAGAAGTGCATGAGAAATATCTATTGTCAAAGGATATCGCGGTGTCAGAGATTTGGTACGATACGCACGAAAGCCCACAGAGTGGGGAGGAGGGAGGCAGGACAATCTGTAAAGGTTCAATTGCCGCATGGGACGAATTGAGGTCCTGACAATGTGTAATTATATCAGTCCGAAGGGCGACGTCTTTTGGGGATGCTAAAGGGGCCATCGAGGGTAGATTTGGAGAACAGTGAGAGAGAGGAGAGCGGTTAGTCTCTAATCCAATAGAATTCTTTGAATAGTAATTAAAATTCTCAGGATTATAATTATAATCCGAAGTAATAGCGATGACAGGTGGCGAAAAAGTCGAATAATCCCATACTGAATTCGAAGAGAACCCTGCATCTCTAACACTTCTGTCAAGGCTTGGGATGGTTTTCCGATGTGCAGGAGACGGAGAGGGAAGTCTGACATACGTCGAATTGGGAGTTAATGCCAGATACAGAGAGGAGGGCAAACCCATGTGCTTCGACGTGGGTGCCAACGCATTAAAATAAAGAGAGTAACGGTTAATGTCGTCATTAACCCCGCAAAGAAACTGTTGAACCTCTAAAAATCCTTTATAGTAATTACCAGATTTAATAAATGAAAGGTTAGGAGGAAAGTAGCTGGAATAGTTCCACGCCTGAACCGAAGCTACCGTCGACTCTGGCGAAACGCCTCGGTGGCTGAGCCAGGCCTCATCTCCAACCTGCCGTCGAGGGGTGATCGGCGAAGGGAAAACCCTAGGGGAAGAGAGTGGGTCATATACTACGTCAGAGGAAGAAGATATCCAGCTCTCCGGATCCCTGGATCTGTCGACCCCGAGGATCGAAATGCCACCAAGAATTTCGTCAGATCCACAATAGGATGAAGAGAGGCTAAAGGGCTTGGTTAAATCGAAAGTAGTCCGAATAGAGAAATTGTAAACATTCAAGCCCTTGACCACAGCAACATCAGTGCACAAAGTGCAGATGGAAAGATTGCTAAATGCAAAAGGATGTAAAGCTATTAGCCTTGCCACAAGATTAATATGTAATATTACCCAAAAAATTGAGCCAGTCACCTCCTCTGAACACTAGGAAAGGCATAACTTTTCTAGAAGAAACTAGGAAGCGAAAAATCGCCTCCCGCTTACAGGGAAGTTCCACGACCGTGGAAGAGTCCCGTCAAGAGGAGTAGGCATAGGGGTGCATATCTGCGAGACTTTCTCCCCATTATGGAGGTATGGAGGTGGCGACAGCGAGAAGACGGTCGTTGTCGACGGCGAAAAGCCGATCCAGAAGGGAAAGAGTACTCACTCTCCTCCTCTAACAAATGCGTCTTAAAAGCTAACCAGTTGAATTTGATAGTGCTATGGAGAAGGCGACGAGCAGAACGAACCAAGCCACCACGATGGCGGCCCATAAGGTTGGGCGCAAAGACACAGAGCGGTTAAGCTTTTTACCATAGCATTTGATTGTTTATATATATATATATATATATAGATATATATATATATCGATAATCATTCGTTCATAATTTCAGCAAGTCTACTTGGCAGGATGATAGGGGAATTGTATATTCATGTATAAAAGCTTTGGCAAGGGTATACATGCAAAAATAATAATGTAGAGCATCCTGACCGTAGA
The DNA here is from genome assembly GCA_024699735.1 of Posidonia australis. Lineage (NCBI taxonomy): Eukaryota > Viridiplantae > Streptophyta > Magnoliopsida > Alismatales > Posidoniaceae > Posidonia > Posidonia australis. The sequence goes on from JAMKQA010251467.1 coordinate 4,493, forward strand.
AGAGATCGAATGTTGCAGATCACAATCTTAAAAGAAACAAACGCCACCTGTGCTTGTTCTCTGTCGCGTTATCCAGTAATCCTCCGGCTGCTCTTCTGCTTCCCTCCAGAGTCCCAATCTTCCGCTTCTGCTTTCTGGGTACCACTACTACCACTACCACTGCTCCCTCCGTTCCGTTCTCTTTCCCTTGGGTTGTTGAGTTGTTCAGTGACGGTAGCCATGGCGGCGCTGCTTCTGGCAGTGGGTGCACTACCAATTGCGACGGTGGCCTCCTCTACTCCTCACGCCGACGCCTCGTCGCGCCTCTCCGTTTCTTGGACCGAAACCCTCGTAGGAGGAGCCGGAAGGGCTCTCTCGGCGCCTTCCTCTTTCCTCTCCTTCTCCATGGCTGCCACCTCGCCTCCCCAGGCGCTTCCACCTAGTAACCAAACAAACATCATCTGTCCTCTATTTTCCCTTTGCTCTACCTGATTCAGACCTTCATCCTAGTCTCACTGCTGCTTATTTTGTTTTTGAACCAGTTTACTGCGGGAGGGGCGACAAGAAAACCGCCAAAGGCAAGCGCTTTAAGCATTCTTTCGGAAATGTAAGGCGCCTTACTTTTCAGTCTTCTTCTTCTTAAAACATGATATTTTTTTGACTGTTGTTTGCTGCTCCATTTCGTCTGGTTTGTAATGTTGATGTTGGATTTGCTTAACAGGCCAGGCCTCGCAACAAGAACAAGGGAAGAGGTCCTCCACGCCTTCCAGGACCTCCTGCTCCTCCCAGGAAAGATAAATTCGACGATGGAGAGATCATCAAGATTGAAATCGACGAGTCTCTCTTTTCATGAAAACATTCGGATTCCGATAGGGTCAGTTTGTTTCTACCCAATCCAACCGCTTTACCTGGGATTTTGTTGTAATTTCTTTGATTCCACCTTCCTCTCTTGATATATATCAGTTTTAATATGTGCACTTCGAAATTTGTATTGTATTGCATCATTTCTACATGTTATTCACTAGTTATGCGACATATCCCCATTTCATCCTCAGTGTGGTACTCTTCTTATAGAATTTTAATTGCCAATATCTGTTCCACTGGAGGCTAGTAATACAATTCAGTTTCTTCACACCTTCTACTGAATTTAAGCAATATTGCCGGGTTTGTGAAACATACAATACGACAGTTTGCTGGAACAGCAGGGGTATAGATATTCCCACATGCCATGGTTCACATATAGTGATGTAAATATCAAGTTTTTTACAACTTTAAGTAGGATCATTGATTTTTTCCTTGAATGGGCATCTTCTTAATCAATGTTTCAAATTTCAATTATATTCGTGATTTTTTTAAATTTCTATATTCGTGATTGTTGCTTTTGTTTCAGTATTAATGTTTTGTAACCTGTGAGATAGGGCCCTACAATGAATGTTGACAGTAGTGTTAGAGATAAAGTCATGACCAATGATGAAATTAAAATACTGACCTTGTTTTAGGATTTTTTCTTTCCCCCATCAAATCTTAGCGCCTTGGTCCTTTATAATTCTATGCCTCAAAAAGTTTTATCTGCAGGTTGTAAGCCAGGCCCTTAAATGGGATTGGAAATTTGAAGTCATAGTCAGTAGACAACAAGTAAATAGTCCTGTGCTACTCTTCATTTATATTAATGGACTGAGGAGGCTAGTTTAGCTGTATGATGGTTATCAATTAAAGGATGCAAGGTAACATTGCCTTTTCAGGGTAAGGAGTGGTACAGAAAATTGCTTGAGACAATATTTGATGATTAGGCACTACAATGCTGAAGTAGTCTGTCTCTTACGTGAGCAAAATCATCTTACTTCAATTTTAATAGGACCTTGTTTTTTTTCTTTTGTAAGATTAACGACTAATATGCCACTCTCAGTAACAATTTGAAAATTGGACATAATTGCAATGCATTTGTGGATACATGTATTTAGGGGTATGATGATGATGTTGATGTTCTACACTTGTCAATAGCATTTGTGATTATCACTCGTGGATTTGCTATACTGGTTGATAAGATGCCTTTGCGGAGATAATAGTTACTAACATTGACACGTGTTAGCAAAATTAGCACGATAGGGATACGACATTAGCATGTAAACTCAGATTTAATGGATTTCAGTGTTGAGTTGGTTCTGTGTCGGACTGTGTTAGCAAAATCTGGATATTTCCTATTGTGAAAACATGTGTCGACCGACATGTTTAACTATTGTTGTCAACATGGGTAATTTCTCACTTCTCAGTCTTTGTTCTCTCTGTTTCTCCTACTACTCTTCTTTAAAAATTTTTACCGATCGGCCAATTATTCTCTACTTTTCTTCACTGAAGGTACGGTTAGCTGCTCTTTGCTTTTGCTATTTCTTCTCTCCTCTCTCATTTCAAGGGTTCTTCACAGGTTTTTCAAGGATTTAGCTTATTTATTTGATTTTACAGCAAATGGGGAGTTTTTTTTTTTGGATTTTGCTTTAATTTTCACTTAGATCTACCATAAAAATACATAGATCTTAGGTTTTTGTTTATATTATTTTTTATTTTTTCATTTTTTTAATGTTAATAACTTGAAAATCGTAAATCAATAAATAGAGGGAAAAAAATCAGAAATTCATTTTTAACCTAATAAAGGTAAATTTTTTTAAAAAAAAATCAGTAAATCAATAACTTAATATTACATAGATCTAACCTAATAAAGGTAAAAATCAGTAAATAAAAAAAAACAGAAATTCAGATATTTTAAAAATTAAAGACTCAGAAAAATATTGAAAACATTGAACAAAATTCAGATATTTTGTAAATATGTTAAGAAATGAGGAAAATAATAAGAAGTTGAGAAAAAGAAAATATTTCGAAATTTTGCAGAAAATCAGAAATAATATTAAATGTACAAATTATTAAATAAAATATCTCAAAAAAATTTAAAAATCATAGAAATTTTAAAAAAAACGGAAACATATTTTAAATGTATGAGTATCTTTTTTCATATAATTAAACTCATTTAATTTTTTATTTTCAGTCTTCATAATATCGAGTTGTTAGATGTGATAATGAGAAGAGAATTGCTAGATGTGATGATCGAGGATGGTTGCACAGATATGTTATTAACAACGACAGATAGAAAACAGAATGCAAATACTATAAAAAGAAAATGATGAGTGGGGTACTACAAGATTGAAACAATACTTTATTCGTGGATACAACAATATCGACAGATACAAGTCATGCTCAACTGTTGTTCGTGATTAGATGGGAGAGTTACTAAAAGACATAAAATCTAAGAAAAGTGATAAGGTAAAAGGCGATGAAAGATTGAAGAAGATTTTGTTTGATGAAAGAGAGAGTGAGTCCATCATCATACTAGATTCAGATAATGATACGATGTATCTTTTAGATTGTCAAACTCAAGATGAGAGAGATATGTATAAGAGAGTTCTAATGGAGTCAAGAAATAAAAAATGACATAACGAGTAAATTTAGAGATTCTATCGTTCTAAAAGTGTCAGGGTGAAGTGGAAGTAATAGTGTACAGAAAGATAAGAGTAAATGTATTATAGGAATGTTTAGAACATACAGTTAAAGGTATGACAATCCAGATTCAACAACATGTAGAGCTTAACATGTAGAGTTAAAAAGTTGAAGTAGAAGGCTATCAAAGACATGTTTGGAAATGTCAGAGAGCAAATTGGTCAAGTTGTGGCCAAACATATGTTTTTCAACACTATTCCGGTGAATACTCCAAAAGGACCGTATCTACAACATATGCTTGATGTAATGGTCAGAGAAGGTACGGGAGTAAAAATATTAACTGATTATGATATAATGAACAAGTATCTTAAATCAAAAAAGAAAAAAATTAGAAAATCACATTGACAGTTTGAAACAGTAATGGCCAATCTATGGGATTACTATTATGTGTGATCGTTGGACAAGTACCATTAGAAAATAGATTATCAACTTCATAGTCTATTGTGATGGTCACATAATGTTTTTAAAGTTCATTGATACTTCTAATGTTACTAGAGATCATAGATACCTTTATAAACAAATAATGAAAGTCATTAAGAAAGTAAGACCATCAAATGTAGTTCATATTGTCACCGATAATGATAGTAATTTCAAAAAGATCGATGAAAAAATCATGTCCAAGTATCTATCTATTAGATACAATGTGTTGCTCACTGTGTTTCTGATATTTATGGACTTTGGTAGAATAAAGTTAGTGGACAAGATTGTTGGAGAAGCAAAGATTGTAAAAAACTTTATTTATAATCATTCTTACTTATTAGTTTTTATGAGGTCACCCAAGTGTTGTAGTGTTGACTTGATTTGGTCTGGAGTTATTCAATTTGCAACAAATTATATTACTCTTCAATCAATTATTGATAGAAGAAATAGATTAAAGCACATGTTTAATTCACAAGTCTGGTATAAATATCATGAGAATGATACTCCAATTGGTAGGAAAATAAACTCTATAATTAATAGTCAATTTTTTTTGGGAGGATGTTTGAAAGGTAGTAAGTATAATGAAATTTGTTTCCAAGGTCCTTTACTTGGTGGATGGTGATAAGAAATTTACAATAGATTTTTTGTACGAGGTTAATGAAAGATGTTGTGAAAGATGTTGCATACAGAAATTCAGAGGGTTACTCGAAGATTATTGAAGAAAAATGGTCTAACATGCTTCTTCATCCTTTGCACGAAGCTAGTAAATATTTTGATAGATAGATTCATATTTGTTATAATTATGTTTACATTGTAATTAATTATTTAATGACTTTTCTTTATCAATGTAGCATACTAGCATACTATCTGAACCTGCAATTTCAATACGATCATGAACTCAAGAATTGTATTACTTTACTGTCTTCTATGAGAATGATGATAAAGAAATTGGAGTCAGATGTGGACATTCAAATACAAGCCTTGAATGAAATTAAATACTTTAGAAATCAAATATTTAGATTTAGAGATCTTCGTAGTCGTGTTTCGATGATTCCAAGTAAGGATTTAAAAATTATTTATTTTATTTCATAACATTACATCATAATATGGGTAATAAACTAATAATCTAATATCGTATTTCAGGTGAATGGTGGATGTTGAATGGAACAAATGCTCTAAATTTGAGAAAAATTGTAATAAAGATTTTATCTCAAGCAGCCTCAACTTTAGGATGTGAAAGAAATTAGTGTACACTTAATCTTATCCATACAAAAAGAATAAACAGATTGGATACTTAAAGATTAAATGATTTTGTGTTTGTATATTATAACATGAGACTGAGAATGAAACATATCAAAGAGAGTGAAGATAAGGATTACTTCGACTTAATTGATTTGGCATATATATACAATAAAGATGAAGATGAAGATTCTATGTTTGAGTGATTGCAAGAAAATAGACAACTAGTACTAAATGAAGAATATGGTAGATCAAGTTTAAGAATTGTTATTAAAATGGACATTGATGTTGAAGAATACATTAGTTCATCGAAACATTTTCATAGTGGGATTCTAGGTTTAGGTGGTGAGAATGATACAAATGATTCCTTACAATCACTAGACGATAATGAAGGCGGTGACAATGGATATACAGCTCAACTTGAAACTGAAGACCTATGAGAAGAAGGTCAAAGGCCACTTAGTCTATTTACAGGAGAAGATGAATTCACATATGTCACGTAAGATGAACATCATGGAGCCTGACAATCATTAAGACCTGATCTTTTATCGTATTATTATAAAAAAAATCTCATGAAGACACAAAAAATGATTCAGATTTTTTAAGTAGTCATATTAGGAAAAATTTATTAGAGTCCTTTGATTCTCATAATCTTATAGTCCCTTATGGCTACAATTCTTTTGGAGATCGTTTTTATAGGCAATCAGATTATACTTTTGAAAGTAGATGGAAGAGAACTTCGCCTTTCTATATCCTAAGTCAACAAAGTGAATGGGATATGAGTTCTATCTTCAACTATACACCACTACAAATAGAATATGAGCAGTAACTTTATCAGTGTCCTTTAAGTCAAAATTACATTTCTTAATAGTCTCAACAAGTATTTATTGCACAGTATCTACCAATGGAGTTCCTGATTCGACTACTAATGTTAGATTATTACCATTATGTTGTAGAATATCAAACATATTATAGCTATATGTCTTAGAACAACTACGTGTTGTGAAGAGAGTCCTAAATTTGACAGTAAGTTTATCGTAATTACAATGTAGTTGAACAACAAGAAGATTTTAATAAATCAAGGCATTTTTTCTAGTTTTAAGTATATATGAAGTGACTTTTATTAGTACTTATTTTTAAACATTTATTAAGCATTTTTATGTATTATTTATACTTTAAAATATTTGTATTAAGTTCATATAGTGTATTTCAATAAGATACATGTTTAGAAAGTTGATATAAGTAGTTTTAAATATAGATTATCGTTTGCTTTAGCTTATAGTTTTAAAACAAAATTCGAAGTTTTTTGACTATTTCCATAGACGTCTGTAAATTTACTGTATTCCAATCGACATTTCTACCGATACTTGACACATTTTCTATTTTTGTTGGATCGAAGTCCAACATGAAATCGACGTTTACCACCTTGAAGGAGATGCAAATGTTGGTTTGATGTGGGTTTTTAGTTCATTAGATCGATGATAAGATATCGTCCAACGACGTACTCGTGTTACGCAGCGTATCTCTTTCTTTAAAATAAACAAATAGATCTAGATTAGTCTATGTGTGTGGTAAATAATTCAGGAAAAATAGTAAATAACATAAATAACTGTTAATAATATTGAGGGTGATTATCTGCATGTATATGCAATGGTTTATCTAAGAAATGCAATAATACTAAAAAAAGAATGGAAAAACGAGAACGAATACTTTCTTCACCCTTCGTGTTACACAACGTGGGATGAGGAAGTTGAGGTGCAGACGTAATTTCAAAAGCGTGTTTCTCTCCGAACGGTTATAATTTCTTTGGATTCATATTTTCTCATAGGAGTTTGACAGTATGAGACTATAGATCTCTCAGGAACCCTTTTCTCTAGTTTTCACAAGGCTCTTTTCTCTTCTCTTAAAACCTAGATCTCCCTTTGTTTAGATTTTTAACGTCCTCTCAGATTTTAGCCTCCTGTTAATCCTAACTTTTGAGGTGTTTATATAAGATTTCGAGGGATCATATTTCATTGGAATACATGTAAATCTAGGTTAAGTTTAAATTTAAACTCAGACTTAAATTTAAATTATTTAAAATAGGATATTTTAGGTTTATAATGATTTTTTATTTTAATCCCAACCTTACTCATTAAGCAACCTAAATTTAAAATAAATATCTTCTATAATTATGTTCAGGAAGTTATTTATTTTTGTAGATATTTTGGAATTAATTTAAATTTGTAAATACTTAGATATTTGGATTTTAGTTTTTAATATTATATTAATTCGGATCTAAATATAATTTTTAAAAGAGTAATATCTAAATTAAAATTTCGGTTTTAGTTCCAAAAAATCTCAAATAAAAATATATTATTTTAAAGTGGACTTCATTAATTTTCTGAAATTTTCCTTAATTAGTTGCAATTTTTAAAATACTATAGATATCATTTTAAAGGATAACTAATAGCTATATCTATTATCTCATTATCTTTGCCTTTTTTAAATATTATTCTAGAAATTCCTTAATTGAAGATAATATCTAAAACTAACCACTGTTAGATTTTTACGATTTTTCTAAATTAATTTATTAGCTTGTTTGCTTTTAAAATAGATGACATCATACTTAATTGCTAAGAAAATTAAAACATTATTTTAAAATATGTCTAACCATAATAGAAACGTCATAGGATACTTATTTTTGATATTTTAAATTTATACTCCTAAAAAAATTAAGTACATAATTTAAAGCTCATTAGGATATTCTTACATTTATTAGAAATATTAATTATTATGGGAATAAATATTAAATCATTTTTGAAAAATCTCAGAGAATATATTAAAGCCTATGGTGACCTAAAATTGCGCGAAAATCCTTTAGCTAGGTTGGTGCCTTTGTGAGTGGCTATAAATGGATTTTTTTTGCAGTTTTTTCCCTATTTTCTACAATATTTATACATTAATCGAAACAGATGAATTAAAAGCCTGGAGTAATATTTGAAATTCCATAAAATAATAAAAACATTTTCTTAATGTTAAGGTACTCAAACTTGCGACTAGTTTGAGTTAACGAAAGTATTAAATTTGCTATAGTTAACAAACTTATATTAAATAATGTTTAAAATACTCAAACTTCACACTAATTTGAGTTGAATGAGAACGTTAATTCTGTCATTGTTAACAGCCTCGCATTAAATAATGTTTTTAATGAGATTATGAAAAAACTTGCAATATGTGTTAAATGTCCTTAGTTATGTGATTTTGGATGTCTTAAAGTTTCCTATTTTTAATTAACCCTCGAAAATGTAAAAATAGAATATTTATAGCATTAAATTACTACCTAAGGTCCATTGTTGAAGAAACTTTCCTTAGAAAATGTTCCTATTTTTTACTAAAAAAGAAAATGTTCCTAATTAAGATTTTGATTGTTTTTTATTATATGTTTCCGTTCCAGATTCAATTTAATGGGTTGGGAACAATTAGAAATATGTAGAAATCCTTCCCTAGGTAGGTGACTGCCTTGGAAGGCACATTCACCTCTCAAAGTGATTTTGTTATTTTATTTGGTTGGTATAGGAAAGAGGAATCGATACCCACAAGTACAGAGAAAAGTGGGACTTGGATGGATCTAATTAGATTTCAGTGCAATATGGACCAAAATCACAAAGGATGGAGTGATTATTGGGGCATATTAATAACTATAAAGTCATAATGAGGGGCCATAAGTTGTTGACTGCATTCAAGTTATCATTGGTGGTTTCTCTGGCAAGGTCTTGTGATCGCCTCTGTTGTCAGAGGTGTCCTTGACAAGGTTTAATAAGTGGCATCATTGTTGTAATAGGACCATCACCTTGTTGCTGCGATTGGTTTAGGTTAAAATGAGATAATCTAGTTGCACTTTGACTGGATTATAGAGCTACTAAAGGAATCAGTATGTTTAATGTAACAATGGAATCCTCACCAAGGTCATATCCATTCCAACTGGCAGACATGGACTTGGTGTTCAACTTGAAGATAAATCAGTTGAGGGTTAAATAAAGTTAAAAATGTTGTGGTTACTTGAAGATAGATTAAAGATGTTAAATAAAGATTGGTTAAGTATTAAACATTAAAGATGTTTTAGTCTTTTTGTCTATTTTTATTTACAATATTGTCAAATCCTTGTTGCTCGACGTTTTGCATGTTTCTTATAGTGTTTTTCTGGATCCTAGTATAATCGTACTACTTCCTATTTAATTGGTCCACATTGAAGTTGAAGGTTGAAATCATATAGCATGCAAACTGTAAACAATCTTCTCTCTTGAACTCCTCATGGGAGACGGAAACTTCTTGGTCTCGCCCGCCTATAACTTACAAGTTGGCAATGTTAGTGGTGACTGTAGGGTGCTGTGACGAGATGTTTAAGAGGATCACTTGTAATAGCACTCATTTCATACCTCGAACATGATAACAATGTTTTTGTGCAGAAGGAAATGACAAAACTTGATGATTAGGTCGTTGCTTCCATCAAATTCACTCAAAGGAAAAATTATCCGTGCTCAAAGTTGAAAATGTTTGAACTGTTGTAGCTGAGAGAACCATAATTGGGCTTAACTTGAATTTAAAGATTACCAAGGAGTTGATACTTGATGAATTATTAATTACTATGGTAGGATAAGGCTATGTAGGCTTTGGTTCTTGCAAATAGGAGGAAAAGTGTTGATGAAGAATGAGAAAAAGTGAGTAGAAAAATAAGGAGAATGCAATTGCATTGAATTTTATTGGTTTATTGAAATGGACTTGATCTCAGCTTCTTTTGTTGGATCTCTTATGATATTCTCTTAGTGTTGACTCCTCATGGTCTTTCTTCTTGATCCACGTTGAAATCTATACAGTGACCAATTAGAATTTAGACAACATGAAATATACTCGTTTATGGTTTTTTAACAAGCCATTGTGCTTTTGTGTTGACTACTTACGGTAGATCTCTCATTTTCTGTTTATTGCCTGAGTGGTGAATGTTTTTTTACCCTCGTGGTTTCGATTGTATTTGTATGTAAGACCCCTTTTTTTAAGTTGCAAAACGAAATCATAGAATCCAGTGGGGGGAAGATATAATATGAGAATGCTTTACTTTACTGTAGTCTTTTTTTGAGACAGAATCTGGCTTCAGTAAAATAGTTGTTCGTTATATAATGCAGATGTTGCAACCCAGTCTTGCTTCTATATTTGCGTTTTTGTAGACAAGCTGGCCAATGTGATATAATCTGTGCCTGGGCCCTGGGGTACTTCGAGTTCCTCCACCCATTGTTATGCATGCTTATTTCTTCGCATTGTCCACTTCTAAGACATAATATATTTCTGTTTTGTTCTCTTAAACAGGGCATTTATTCCCTCAGTTGATTCTGATTGCTAAAAATAAACCATTCTCTTATTCTTAATATTGTGATTTTTTTGAGTTTTGCATTTCTAGAACGACATGCCTCATTTTGTTAATGCTATAAGTTAGTGTGCTTTTGGAGGAAAGGAAATGAAGAACAAATAAACCATTGTCATTTGGTTAAAATGCTTCCAAAATAATATTATTTATGCATATTTTTCTTTGAAAGTAAATTCGTTTGTTTTCAACGCATATTTAATAAGTTTGGACTTGAAACATGTAACGCCTCGAACCCGGGCACGCTACCAAACAACAGCATCACAAGTCTAATTACACAAATTACAAAACAAAAGGACTGTAACCAAAGTTCATCTCTAGGATCTCGATGCGCGGTTAGAAATTTCGATTCCTGCATCGGGAACTGGCTGCACGCGGTCTGCACCTGAAAACACATAGCACGCGTGAGTGACATCTAAGTCACCCAGTACGTGCCCCCAAAACACTCAACTACAAGCAACCACGATAAAACCAAAGAAAACTTGTTTCTTAACATTGTAAAACTTGGTTTTATTCCTTAAAAATCACTTTCTTTATTAATCAACACTTGAGACTTATTTCCAAAAATCAATTTTTTTCTTTACAAAATAACCACTTGGGACCTCAATCCCAAGTCAGGCTCTTTCAAAAGTCCTAACCTTTTCTTTTCTCAAAATATGTGGAAATTCTTTCAAAAACTACTTTCAACTCTTTTGGAAATTCATTTCCTTTTCTCAAAACCAAACCATTCAAAACATGGGATTCTTCCCAAAACACATTTCTTCACCAGATCCAGCCTAAAACACAAGGCCCCACTGGGCTCAAAACCAAACCACAAATACAGACTGGCAATTGGTTAAAATATCACAATCCATCTCAGGATTCTAGGACTATCACACAAGTCCAATCCTGACCATACACATAACTCTTTCATTATTCATTT
>JAMKQA010251469.1:0-10117 GCA_024699735.1 Posidonia australis
ACATAGCCATATTTTCATTAAATTTTACATCTTGGCATCCAAACAAACCTATTTAAACACTTTTTTGATCATAAACTTTTTCTTTCTGGGAATTTTGCTAATTAGACCTTGAGTTTTCAAGAAATCATCTAAGTACAATTCTCACATCCCATTGTCACATTGTCCTTTGATCCATCATTTGTACACTAGGATAGAAGTTTCTGAATGACTTTTAAACTAGATTTTCATTCCTTTTGTGAATTTTGCGTTTTAGTCCCTATACTTATCCTTTATTGTTTTTACATTGTTTTATTGTTTCATGACCTTTCTTTTGCATGTTTTCTTCTTTCCTGACATTTTTTCATACATTTTGGCATTCCATAGACCATGTATTGTCTCCATGCATGCATTCATCACATTTTACCACTAAAATGACCAAATTACCCCTATGCCATCAATTCATGCACATGTGTGTCTGTTATTGCACCAAGTCACGCATAACCTTTGTCTACAGCATTCCTTAGAATATTTTACCCATTTAGGTACATTTCCATGCATTCTTGCACAGTTCTTGCTGTATTTGCACTTTAGACTCTCCTTTTTGGATAAGTCAGCATTTCATGCATTCTTCTATGATTTTTCTCCTGTCTGTCTTCGGATTCCTTCATCTGATATTCGATTTGACTATCTTTATTCCATGTTTTCATATTTTCCTGATTTGATTTAGATTTCATCGCCCGAGGGCGTACAGCAACAGGCCTGAGGGTCGACATTTAACCCCATCACGGATTATTTTTCCCCCTTTTTGATTTTCAAGACTTTTTCCATGATATTCGATTTGACTATGTTTATTCCATGTTTTTGAATTTTTGGGATTTGATTTGGATTTCCTCGCCCGAGGGCATACAGTAACAGGTTTGAGGGCCGACATTTGACCCCATCATGGATTATTTTTTTCCCTTTTTGATTTTCACGACTTTTTCCATGATTCTGAGAACACAAGTTGACTTGACTTTTTATCCTTTTGACATCAACATGGTTTTCGAAGGCGTTCTTTACAAAAACATCGTCATTTCATGTGATTTTCTACGATTTTGTCAATTCATGTGGATTTCTCTGTAATTTTTGCACATCGTCTTTCACATCCATCCAGTATTGTCTTGGCAGTCACATCAGCATGATTAGAATACAATCTAGGCATAACAAACACTCATTCAGCCTCTAGCAAGCAATTAGACTAGAAAGACCGAGTTTCTCGGGCGTACGAGGGTTCCTAACACCTTCCCCGTGCGTAATAGGAATCCTTACCCATCCTTTGGTTAGTAGACATCTGGCCTTCACGTTTGCGTCTCATTCATTCACTTTTAGTGATTCGTTTGTGGTTTTCCTCGTCTTTCCCTTAAAAGACTAGGTGGCGACTCCAATTCTCTCACCTCTCGTCCCATCTCGCGCCCTCACCATCTCGGCATGGTTGTGGCCTCCTCCCCCCTCGTGCGCAACCCCTACGCCGGATCGGCTTCTAGGCCATGGGCACGGTCACCATCTCAAACAAGGATTCTATCAAAATCATTATCTTAGAAGTGCAACCAGCCATCGGGGCTTTGTTAAGCATTCAACCAATCACAAGTTTTGCATATTTGATTCGGGCAGGCGCTTGTGTGGAAAACTCACTTCGTAGCGGTAGTTTCCTTGCTCTCACCGCATTCACCAATCAGGCTACCACCACCAACCCCAATAGCAACAGTAGTAGCAGCAACAATGTCAATACCCACCACTTCTGAAAGAAGGACCATTCCAAGGTCGCCGTGTCACACATTGGATCCCCCACTACACTAGTTAACGTAGTGACTCAGCCAGGCCCGAATCAAGTGGTCTATAGACCTGCACCTAGGACATCACTTACATCACAGATCACTACCACCGCCCAGCCAATATATCCTACCACAATGGCTAGGCAAGGACAATACTAACGATAGAGATGGCCTCACCCTCTCAAGCGCAACTTCACTTCTTTGGTTGAGCCATTGAGTGCTATCTTACCCAAGGTTGTGTCACTCTTAAAGCTGCTGAAGGTTTGTCCACCACTAAATCTACTCCTACCATGGTATAAAGTGAATCTATATTACAATTTTCATCGAGTCATGGGGCACTCGACTGACAAGTGTTTCACTCTGCAACATGTAGGATTTGATTGACCATAAGGTCATCATCATCAATAGGTAGGACGTAGATACTACACTTACACCACCACCTGCGCCTGCACCTACACAAGCACTAGTTTCACACCCCAACATTGTCAACCAACCTTTGCCTGACCACACCAACTTAGGAGGTGCTAGAACTTCAGGAATTTATGCTCTCTTTCCCTTTGGGTCCACTACAACTATGATAGACCCCTCTTCTTTGATTCACAGTATTCATATGTCTTCCCTTATACATCTTTATTAGTCATCTTTAGTTGGTTCAGAGTCAATAATTCATATGATCCAGCTAACCACAAGGCCAGAGCATGCCACTACACCATCCACCATACAACCTAGGGCTCCTACACCCATATGGCTCCTTGCCAAGCCAAAGCCCATTTAGTCCACTCAATACAGAGCCCAATCAGCTCCTTCCACTGTAAATCCACCACTAGCCAAACTAGAGTTAGCAACTTGTGCTCCATTGGTCATCAACCTGACTAGGAATACCTACCATGTTCCCTATAACTATATCGTAGAAATGTGTGCGGAGGTTATACGGTCGGGAAGGGTGTATAAGCCTACGCCGCCAGCAACCAGACCAAGCTGCCCAAACCTGGTCCATTCTCAGCCAACAAGCCAACTTCCTAGGCCCATCATAGAGGAAACCCTTGCTAATGCCACCGAGAAAGATCAACCTTCTATAGACATCACCACCCAATTAAAGAAGATTAAAGCCGATATATCTATTTGGGACCTCATCCACACACTTGTAGAACACAGAGAGGCCTTCCTTAGGGTTTTCCAAGCTACCCATGTATCCTCCACAATAGAACATGCTACCCTTGAAAGCATAGTGGGCATGATTGCAATACCTCAAGTTATCTCATTCTCTAGCAAAGAGCTACCTCTGAGGGGAATCAATCATAATCAACCCCTACTTATCATGATGTAGTATCAAAGTTTCCACATCCCCTTAACACTAGTGGACAATGGACTAGGTTTAAATCTCTGCCCCTTATGCACAACTAGTAAATTCAGATTCAAAGTTGCGGATATTACGCCAGCCACTAAGGGGATAACAACTTTTGACAACACATACCATGATGCCCTGGGGATTTTGATTATTCCTCTCATTATTAGGCCAGTTGTATTTGATGTGGAGTTCTACATTGTTGACTTAAAGCCATCTTTCAATCTCTTGCTTGGGCGCCATTGGCTGCATAAGCATCAAGTAATCCCTTTGACTCTCCATCGCATAGTCAAATTCCATTGGGGCAATGACATCATCGTTGTCACAGTAGAGACCTCGATAAGGAGAAGTTTGAATCAGTGTCTATTGTTACCCCTCAAACTATCCATTTTGGCCCCAAGCCTACAGATGTCATGTTCAAGGTTAACCATTTTGAGCCAGTCAATTAGATCCCTGCTTTCGAGCGGGTCGACCATCTAGCCATTCGCAACAATCCCTTCTTAATGGTTGAAAATTTGTGTTACAGATGGAGATATGAGAAAAGATCACCCCTCAGGCGGTATGGCCAAGTGATCACTGAGCCCATTGTGGCAGAAGAAAGAAGAGAGCTTGAAGGACTCAGCTATGAGTGGCAGCCCCATAAAGACAAGTGCTCACATGTGCAGAAGCATTAGTGGCTGGTCATCCCTTGGGATTTAACTAACTTTATTAGTGCAGGTATCATGGACCCCAATTGAAGCCAAACTGCAATAGAATTAGTACGATCTCAAAATGCACCCTTGCATATAGAAGAGTGGGTTTGTATTGAGGATTATTACTTAGAAGAAGAATAGCCTAAGGAGGATACCTCAAAATGCTCAAGTAGAGACACTCGAAGATATCCTATATGAGTGCAATTAAAACAGTCGGTCATGCCTTCTACAACTCTAGCATCTGACCCAATGGCAATGGTTCCTCTTACAATTTCTCTAGTGCTTTTGATAACAATTTCAGTCCTAGAGGCAGTCCTACTAGTGAAGTTCACACACTTGCCAGCAATTGTATCAGGTCCCACAGCATCACCAATATCGCCAGCAAGTTCCACAGTTCCATCCACCTTATCAGTAGATACGCTAATAAAATCAGCAGGCTCAACAGCAAGGCAGATGTCATGATAGTCTAGTGCGTATTATGTCGATCTTGCCTCAGATGATGAAGAGAGAACCATTATGGAAGCCCAGATAAATAGCCTACTCTGTGACCTAGAAGTCTTGTTCCAAGAATAGTTAGCACACTAGCATAAAACATCACGGAGTACGATCGAAACAGGAAGGGCAAGGCAGTCATAGTAGAAGTAGAGCCGATAGCTTCCCATTAGCAGTAAGACTAGCCACCTATTATGGTCTTAGAAGAGTCAGAATTAGCACCGACTAGACTAGTTGAGTTAATCACTCCGCATCCGAAAGGCGGGTCTAGATGGTATCTACAGCCTAAACCTCACCTTAAGCAAGGTGTGGGTAAAAAAAAAAAAGAGCTTGGGAAGAACGCGAGCAACACCAATCCAATCAGTCAGCAGCAGAATAGCTACTAGATAATAGCATCACTAGTAAATATTAAAGAAAACCCAAAAAAAAGAAAACTCAGAAAAAAAAAGCAAAAGAGATAGTATAGCAACCTACTCCATCAGCAGCTCTTGTGGCTCCAAAAGCAATGGTCGCACATTGCAAAGGACACCAGAATCAATGTGACCGTTATGAGGCGCCATTAAGGACAAGAATAAGAGAGTATCTTCTCCAATTTCATAGATCCAACCTTCCAAGAGGAGATCCTACGAAAACTAATAGCTATAAAGAGGAGGACAATACAAGCATGGATGAAAATGGTGATGCACTGCCCGAGCCCTAGTTCTATGATGATGACCCATAAGGCCCAAATCTACATGTTGAAGAGGAAACAAAGTTGATCAACATCGACATAGCCAAGGACATCAAGGAGGTACGCATCAGCACTAAACTTTCACCACAAGCAAATGCAGAGTTCATAGCTTTCCTGAAGGAATACACAGATGTCTTCTCTTGGAGTTATGATGACATGGTCGGCCTTGATTTCGAAATGGTGGTGCACACATTACTATTAAATCCCAATGCAAAGCCAGTCAAGCAAAAGCTCCATAGATGGTGACCACAATAGCTCCTGAAGCTCAAAGAGGAGATTATGAAGCAATATAAGGTGAACTTCCTTAAGGTTGTTCAATATTTGAAATGGCTTGCAAATGTCATGCTAGTGCCAGAGAAAGACAAACGGGTCCGCATGTGCATAGACTACAAAGACCTCAATAAGGCGAGTCCCAAAGACGATCTCCCACTTCTCCACATTGACGTCTTGGTTAACAATACTCCAGGGCACAAGATGTTATCATTTATGGATGGCTTCTCAACATGCAATCAGATCAGAATGCAGAGGAAGACATGGAAAAGACTTCTTTCATTACCCCCTAGGGGATCTTTTGCTACAAAGTGATGTCTTTTGGACTCAAGAATGCAAGTGCTACCTATCAGAAAACAATGACAATACTATTCCACGATCGCATGCATCAAGAAGTCGAGGTCTGCATGGACAATATAATCGCTAAATCCAAAGAGCCCAAGGATCACTTCTCCTGCCTAAGAAGATTGTTCAACCATCTATGGAAATACAAACTCTGTCTCAACCCCAACAAATGTGTATTTGGGGTATCATTTGGAAAGCTCCTTGGTTACATCATCAATCAAAGGGAAATTGAGGTGGATCCCAACAAAGCCAGAGCTATCATCGACATGCCTCCCCCTACAACTGAAAAGGAGGTTCAAGGCCTACTGGGGCAGTTACAATACATCATCAGTTTCATCGCACAACTCACTCCAATATGTGAGTAATCTTCAAACTCCTCAGGAAGAATGCATAGGTCAGCTTGAGCAACGAATGCCAAGCAGCCTTCGATAGGATCAAACAACTTCTAACAAAGCCTCTAGTTCTAGTTCCCACCACACTAGGGCAACCGCTACTACTATACCTCACCACCACACAACACTCCATGGGCGTAGTCCTAGGACAACATGATGAGTTAGGACGAAAGGCAAAACAATATATTACTTGAGCAAGAAGTTCAACAACTGCAAGGTCAAGTACAGTACTATAGAGAAGGTTTGCCTATCCCTTGTCTAGCCTTCACAGCGTCTAAGGCACTATATGATGGCATATCTTGTCTTGCTCTTGTGTTGGCATGACCTTATGAAATATCTGTTTCAGAAGCTAGCATTGGTAGGCAGGTGTGTCAAGTGGCAGGTATTGTTATCCCAATACGATATCACTTTCATCACACAGAAGTCAGTAAAAGGGCAAGCCATGGCAGACCATTTAGTAGATTTACCTCTACCTGAATATCAACAATTGCAGACGCAATTCCCTAACAAAGACATCCTATTTGCAATGAAAGACAAGGAGCTTAAAGATCTTGATGATAAGTCACAATGGCATATGTACTTCGACAGCACCGTCAACAAAAAGGGTATGGGCATTGGTATGGTACTATCAACGTCGCAAGGATAGCTGACCCCATTTCCCAGAAAGTTGACCTTCAAATGCACCAACAACGAGGCAAAATATGAAGCATGCATACTAGGACTACAGGTTGTGCTCAAGCATGGCGCATGAAAGCTACAGGTACATGGCGATGTAATACTAGTCATTTTGCAAGTCAACGGCAATCGAAAGACCAAGGACCCAAAATTCTTGCCTTACCATGAGTATTTGTTGAAGCTTATTGAAGAGTTTGAAGAGATCCGCTTGTCCTTCATGAACAAAGACAAGGATGCCTATGCAGATGCATTAGCAATCTTAGCATCCTGGCTCTCATTACCATAGGATCGTGCAGTTGATGTGTCAGTCACACGCGTAGAATAGCAAGCCCACTACATGAGCATAAAGGAAGCGGATACAGCAGAGGAGTCTCCATGGTATCATGATATCAAAGTCTTCTTGGAATCAAGAAATCTACCATTCAGCACATCTGCCACAGACAGGAAAACCATAGTGTGCTTGGTATCAAAGTATGTGCTAGGAGCAGGGCACCTATATAGAAAGTCCTACAATCAGATGATATTATGATGCATGGACAAGAAGGAAGCTGACACCTTGATGCTTCAGGTACATGTAGGAGCTTGCGGCCCACATATGAATGGAGTACTCTTAGCCAAGAAGATCATGTTGTAGGGCTACTTCTAGTCAACCATGGAGGTGGATTGTTGTCATGTAACGCCCCGATCCCCGGGTACGCTACCAAAACACAGTATCATAAGCAAAATTACACTAATTACAAAAAACATTAAATAACTGTAACTAAGGTTTACCTTCAGGATCACAATGTGCGGCTAGAAGCTCTGACTCTGGCACCAGAACTCTACTGCACCAACTGCACCTGAAAACCAAACAAAGCATGTGTGAGTGACATCTAAGTCACCCAATACACGCCCCAAACACACAAAACCACAGAAATCTCTGTAAAAACCACATTCTCTTTCAGAGCACACATTTTCATTTTTCTTTTAAAACCTTTGGAATTCATTTTCCAAAACATGCCCTTTTTCAATACTTGGGATTTCTTATCAAAATCACACTTTCAAATTCACATTTCTGACCAGAACCAGCCTAAAACACAATGCCTCTCGGGCTCAAAACAAAATCATAAATACTAGCTGGTAACTGGTTAAAACATCATCAATATTTCATCTCAGGATTTTAGGACCATTCATAAGTCCAATCCTAGTCAAACCACATTTTTTTTCATTTTACATTTCCACTTTTCTTTACTGTTGTTACCTTGATCAGGCGTAATCAGACACACAAGCAGTAGGCGAGGACATCATTTCCCCTACCTCCCTGCACTGCCACAGTGAAATTCCCCTTGCGGGATGCCACCGCCCCGGCCAACCGGCTTCAATTTCTTTCATATATGCACCGAGATACGTCTTTGTCTGACGCCCCATCGGTGACTCAAACAACAAGGTACAACAACCCAGGCTCAGCCTACACCATCGATGACCCGAACAACTAGGGTCAATAACCTAGGCTCAGCCTACACCGTCACGAGCTCGGTGACCCAAACAACTAGGTATCACGACCCAGGCCTAGCCTACACCGTCTCAAGCTCAGTGACCCAAACAACTAGGTATCATGACTCAAGCTTAGCCTACACTGTCTCGAGCTCGGCAGCCACAGTCGTGTCTGGCAACTAGTTTCATTGGAGCTTCATACTCATACCACGTTGTCGACACCAACCCCCGTGGTTCCTTAACACATTATTAGTGTTCCATTTTCAAAACTCTTTAAACTTTTCTTTCAAAATCATTTCCATTTCCATTCTTTTCGTTGCAGGACTCTGTCTCCATGCAACACCTGACCCTTTATTGGGGTCCCAACTCAAATCATGAGAACCATGTTTACAATCATAAATTGGGTCTCATGTCCAAAACTACACATAACCAACCATTTTATTCATTTACAGGGTCTAAACCCCAAAACCACACAAAATCATCCTTTTTATTCATTTATGGGATCAAAACCCAAAACCATGTCCAAATTTATTTATTTAGGTTCCACATTCCTCCATGTCATTTGCATGGAGAAAACATCATCTACATATGCTCAACATACCTTTTAAAACCATTTATCATTCATTTAAATTCATGTTTGCACATATCAAGGCCAGGGATAAAATGGCAGACTGGAACCAAGTTCGGTATACCGAAATTCCCTGATTCGGTATACCAAACATTTTCGGTATACCGAAACCCCCTATTTCGGTTGACCGAGAGATTTCGGTCTACCGAAACCAGCAATCCCGGCTTAATTTGTCAGGATTTCGGCATACCAAATTCCTCGCAAACAGGGCACACCCCTGTTCCAAGCGGCGAAAAATCGCCCAATGTGGGAGTCCCAATCGGACCCTCCAAACACGCATCACAATTTACCATTAAATCATGGGGGGTAGACCCTCGAGTCTACTTGAAAATCCCTCAAACCACTCCTCAATCCATCAACTATGTGATTCATACAAAAATCACAAAGGGGAAGAGCTCAGTGAAACCTACTGTAGCTTACACCCCCAAATCACATTCAATCCCACATATTCTTCATCCTAACCGCACGATATCTAAGTTTCCATGCATTACAACTCATTCTCATCATTTTCCCTATTTATCTACAATTTTACATGCATTTTTCGCCATTTACATGCCATTTACTCATTACCCAAACAACATCGAAACGAGGAAGGAACAAGGGTCGCGTACCTCTGATGGCGCCCCAGCGAACCTTCCCGCACTCCAGCAAGCCTCCTCGAGCCCTGGCAAAGCCTCTCCTGTTGACGGATCACACGAACAGCCACCACCTCCTCCTCGGTTGCGCGTCATTCCTCCTTCTCTTCTCCTCTCTCAGTCACCTTTTCCTCTCCTCGCTTACCTTCGCCTCTCTTTATGCCCTTCTCCCTCCACGTCACGTCGGCCGTTCATCACGTCGGAAATGACGACGAGGCACAGACCGCTGGCTGGTGGTGGCACGGGTGTGGAAGAAGAAGACAGAATGGTGCGGACTCGTGAGAGGGAAGGAAAAAGAAAGGAGAAAAAGTGTTAGAAATATTACATTAATTTTGACGATTATTTACTTGTGCATATTTTTCATAAATAATATAACTTGAAAAAGATATAAGTGTCTTATCATGAAATCAAAAATGGCATACCGGCATCAAGAGCGGCAGACTGTTTCAGCACAAATCGGAATATGAATCGGAACTCCGCAAAAATCTAAGATGAAACTGAAAACGGCGTACCGTGGATGGAACGACATTCCGTTTCAGGAAAAATCGGAAGAAGCAACGACACTCCGGAACAGAAGAGAAAAAGAAATGAATGCAAATTAAACGGCATACCGTCCCAGAAATGGTATACCGTTTCAAGAGAAAACGGCA
>JAMKQA010251474.1:0-11302 GCA_024699735.1 Posidonia australis
GGGTGATACGACCAGTTATGGTTTAGAATGGAATGGAATTGTGGATTTGTGTTTGAGAACTAGTTTCTAGCCCGGTTGTGTGGCAAATTGTGCCTGTGATTTTAATCGATGTTTTGGGCTAGGAAACTAGATGGAAATGATTGATTTTCTCCAGTGTTGAGAATAAAGGCTTTAAAAGAGCATGAGGTTTTGAAAGAAAAGAAAAGAAAGTTTGAAAAGCATTGTTTGCGAGTTTTGTGAATTGCACATAAAGGTTTTGAAAATGATACCTTCTGACAAGATTTTTCTGTGCTTTTAGTTTTGGTTTGGGGGGGCGCGTACTAGGTGACATTCCTGTCACTTACGCGTGTGCTTTCTTGTTTCAGGTGCTAGGGTGTTGGAGCAGTTCTAGTCTGGTGCATCTGTTCAAGCCACGTTTGCCGCACACAGGTCTGGGTAGTGAGCTTTGTTTATTTTTTTTTGCTGCTTAATTGCTCGTAGAGTAGTTGGGTACTTATCGTACTGTTGTGTAGCACTGGGGTGTTACACTGATCATGGAAGTCATCCGGGTAGTTCGAGCTACTAGCCTAGAAGGATGGAAGAAACAACGAGAGTGGGGAATCCATCAGGCACCATAGGGATTGCCTGGGTAGTTTGGGATACCAGCCCGAGAAAGACTCGACACAAGACTCAACGGAAAGACACCGATAGAAGAAGACAATGTAGAAAAAGGCGAATCAGCCAACCGAGAAGCAGGCGGTGCTGATTCGGGAAGAAGACAAACAAACACATCAACCGAGAAGCAGGCGGTGATGGTTCGGAGACCAATAAAGAGACTCACCCACCGAGAGGCTGTCGGTGACGATGCAGGGGAATGACAAACGAACACATCAACTGAGAAGCTGGCGGTGATTGTCCGGAGAGCCGAGGAGTGGACTCGCCAATCGAGAGGCTGTCGGTGACGATCCAGGAGGAATGACAAACGAACACATCAACTGAGAAGCTGGCAGTGATGGTCCGAGTGCCGAGGAGCGGACTCGCCAACCGAGAGGCTGTCGGTGATGGCCTAGAGGGAAGAAGAACAAACACATCATCCGAGAAGCTAGCGGAGATGGTCTGGAGAGCTGAAAGGTGGACACGCCCACCGAGAAGCTGCCGATGACAGTCCAGGAGGAAGAAGAACGAACACATCATCCGAGAAGCTGGCTGAGATGGTTCGGAGAGTTGAAAGGCGAACATGCCCACTGAGAAGCTGTCGGTGATGACCCAGACGGGAAGAAGAATGAACACATCATCCGAGAAGCTGGCGGAGATGGTTTGGAGAGCTGAAAGGCGGACACGCCTAGAGGGAAGAAGAATGAACACATCATCCGAGAAGCTGGCTGAGATGGTCCAGAAAGCTAAAAAGTGGACACACCCACTGAGAAGTTGTCGGTGATGGTCTAGAGGGAAGAAGAACGAACACATCATCCGAGATGCTGGCAGAGATGGTCTAGAGAGCTGAAAGGTGGACACGCCCACCGAGAAGCTGTTGGTGACGGTCCAGAGGGAAGAATGCTAAGAGGACAGAAGATATAAGAACGACTCCAAAAGGCTGCTGACATGCCCCTAGTATCGGATAACTAAGGATGCTGCTGAAAGAAGGAACAGAGGAATGTTGGGGGGTCCAGACAACTTGTTTAGCCAATAAGAGTTCGCCACGGGGATCTTATTCAGGTACTAGTGCACCCTAGATGGTCGTCGCTGTGGGGAATATCTGTTGAAGTAGCTGAGGATCTGTTGTTCTATGCTAATGCCATTGCGAATTCAGAGCGCTTCTGACATGTCAATGATGTCCCAGACCTGATGCTTGATTGGCTGCAATGTTCTGCTGTGGTTGTCGTTTTGTTGGAGCCACTATGAATGTCGCTTCTCTATGAAAATGTGCACTTGACCATCATTCTCAAAATAGTCCTCCTTTCCACAAAGCAGCTTTCATACCCCTGGTTGGAGGCTATGGTTCGGTTGCAAAGCAAGTGGATGTTCTGTCAAGCACATGATATGTGACTTTCGACCAAAAAGCAGCTGACATGCCCCTAGTCGAAGGTACTGGCTCGATGATGTTGTAGCTGGTGTTTTTGCTGCTTACTCTCTTTAACCACTAAGCAGCTGACATGCCCCTGGTTGAAGGTACCCAGCAACAATTCCTATTGATGAAGTTCATATGCAAACAAGAAGAAGTCATCGAAGCAAAATTGTGATGATTATGACTATTGTGGGCTTTATCATTGTGAGCAATCGAGTTTTTTAAGAATGACCTATTTTGATCAAGAAATGCATGTCTTGTGATTTTAGTGCTTGTTATTTGCATTTACTGTCTTGCTTACTCAATGAGTTCATTATTTGGACCATTTGCTTGTTTAGTTTGGTCGTTTGTTTGCCCTCAGTTATGTTGGAAAGCTGTTTGCACATTAGAAGAGGATGACACCTTCGACTCAGTTGCCAAGTCGTTAAGTGGCTCTCACTGGGTAGGGGTGGCACTCGAACTCACTACAGGGTATTGCAGTGGACCTGGCTCCATGCCAAACTCTTTAAGGTCCTACACCTGTTTTTCTTTGCAACATCATTATTTTTTCTTTTACTCCCTCATAGGCGCACGGTTTCACTCTAACCTTGTCTTGGAGGTAATGAGCGCCCGATCTATTCAGGAGGCCTTTATTGCAAGAGGGTGGGTCAGTCCCTCGGAGGTGTGGTTTGACCAAGCGCGTACTCCAACTCCTCTCCAAGGTATGGTAAGGGTAGAGCTACAATGCACGCCTCTCACTCATGGGCTGACTTCTGTCTTCGCCTTTTGTCTTCTCTATTCTTTTATGCCCTTGCGAATGCATGTTTTCTTTTCTAACTCACATTCTTAGTCACCCCTAACATTTTATCTCCCTCTTGGAGGTGCAGGATCCATGTGGAGCTTGGACACTTCGTCTGGCTTGGATGTTCGGTGGCTCCCTTGCTAACTTGGCTGTCTAAGTAGTGACAACTGAGGAGGGATAATCCACTCTGACATTGGCAAGCTTTTCCAATATTCATCATCAGGCAGAATGTTAATGACAAGCAAACTACCCTCTAATTATTCTTGATGTTTTTCTGTTGTTTATGTTTTTTCCTTTTCGAATTTTTATCTTTTGTGCTTTTCTATTTTTTTTGTGTTTTGATAAATGATGATGCAGAAAGAAAGCAAAGGAACACAGGAAAAGGATACAGCTCTAGTCCTTGCTGTTGCTATTTATCAACGCCATTGGGCTTCACAATAACTCCTTGCAGTGCCACTGGAAATTGGAATCAAGGTAGGTGTATCTGAATCCATCATACCATTATTGGAACTAAGACTGCCAAGGTGAATGTTGAATCTATTGATGACTTTAAAACTGCATCTCTGTCTGATTTGATATCTGCTGTGACGGTTGTCTCCCCACTTGATCCAGGGTATTTGCACGTGTTGGGTTAGATCAGCACTTGGCAAACTTTAGGTGGACCCCCCGCCACAAGGGAACAAGAACAAGGGTGACACACATGAGTGTCACCGGACAGAACAGAGAAAAGACGAGAACAAACTAGGCAAAAGAAGAACATGAACAAGAGCGACAAAAGTGAAATAGCACAGGAAAGGCAAAAGAACAAACAAGGCTAAAGAGAGGCCCGATGGATTCCCCGGAAAAGAACCAAGAAGAGGAAAAGAAAAAGGAAAACCCAGAAGTTCATACATCCTCAAAGCTTGCAGGCTCGGATGAGGTGAGGTTGGCTATGCAGATGTTGATGTAGATGCTAATGTGGGTGCGGGTATTGCCTCCTATGCATTGATGACATTAGCTCCTTTGTTGATCAAGCTCTGAACAACATCCTGGAGAGTGTGGCAATTATCAGTCGAGTGCCTCGGGGCTCGATGATAATCGCACTGTGCTCCTGCGTCGTACCACTTTGGGAGTGGGTCCAGTGGCGGACGAGGATCTGGTAGTCGTAGAAGTAACACGATATGAGGGAAGAGGGCACTCAGTGGCCTTCCCAGCAGAGTGAAGCCACTTTCAAAGCGACGACCATGCCTCTGCTTGGGTTGTTGTTCCTGCCGAATTGGTGCGATGTGATGCACTAGTTCAATGGTGGAGTGTGTGTATGTGGTGTGTGGAGAACTAGGTGCATATGCTAATTGGTTCTGATCAGGTTGGCTCTCTACACCAGAAGGGTCCTCAGAAGGCAGGATGAATGCGACAGCTGCCCTCTTGGCGTTGCCAGCATTGACAGTGTTATTGTTGGAGTTCCTGCTAGAAGAAGCGGCCTGCTTGGCGAATGTAGAGAGTGGAGGGAAGTTCCCACCTTTCAGCGAAGTCTCCACGCGAGTGCCAGCCCGAATCAAAGATGCAAAAGTGGTGATGGCTGAATGCTGAGCAGGGCCCCAGTCGTTGGCTGTGCTCCTTTTATAATAATCTCGATAGATTCCTCGTCAGAGGGTCTACTCTTGATATGGGAGGCTAGTGTACGCCAACGACCAACATACTCCCCAAATGATTCGTGGGGGCCCTACCAGATTGTGACAAGATCTTCTCGCTTAGGGATCAAGTCAAGGTTGAAGGAATATTGCTCTAGGAACGCCTTAGGAGGTTGTTCCAAGTCTTGATAGAGGCCATGTCGAGGGATGTGAACCATCTAAGTGTCGACCCTGTCAGAATTTTCTGGAACAAGCGGATCAGAAGCCTTTCACCGCCTTGAAGCAGCGCAAGGTCTTCGCAATACGCCTTCAAATGAGATATTAGGCAGCCACTACTGTTATATGTTTCAAATTCCAAGATGTGGAAATCTGATGGAAGAATCGCCTCCGGAAAATAGCAGAGGTCCCGGAAGTGGTAGGACTGGTGTTCCCCACCTTGCACTTGACGAAGTGCTCTTTCTAGATCGCCGATCCTTGTCAGGAGGGCGTCTGAAGTTGCTGATGACGAGGCAGGAGCAACTGATGCGAGTTCCACGTATGCTATATGGGTCATGTGTGTGCGCTCCTCCGGATCCACCCTAAGACCTCCTGGTGTCAAGGCATAAGGGCCAGCATACCCATGCGTAGGTGCTGAGTGTAAAGATGTCATGCGTGGATGGACCTGATCCTGATGCAAAGGGAATGAATGCATTGCTTGCTGTGTCGTGCAAGGTGCATTTTGAGGGAGCAGTAGTTGTTGTACCTGTATGATTCCAGGCAATGAACTCGAGGCATATTGCTCCCCAGCCAGCCCAAACGGCTGGCCACCAGTTGATGGAGTCACATGCTATGCGTAGTGCAGTGAGGGTGCAGGAGGCAATGATGATGCCCTCATCGTCGGAGCAGTGAAATGTTGAGGCGATGGTATGGGCGATAGTGTAGTGGGAGCCTGCAATGCTAAGGAAGTCTGCATCGAAACCTCAGGGGTTAAGGGAAAAGGAGCATAAGTAAGACCAGGATAGAGAGCCATGCATTGCAGCCTCCTTGCAAGAGCCAATAGATGATGTGGTTACATGGCAGAAGACCCACCGACGGATGGGTCAGAAGGCAAGAGCGGGAAAGGGACGGACCCTATGGCAGAAGTAGCCGCAGCCGACTTAATTCCTGGAACAAGAAAACCTGAAGAAGGAGGTGCGTCCGTCACTTCTGAAACCTTGGTGGAAATCATCGCAATGGAATCGATGACAAGTTCCTGAGTGAAGAGTGCCTACGAATGCCCCAAAGAAGGTATAGAATTTCCTTGAATCCCAAAACGAAAGTATGAAGGGAAGGAGAATCAGCAGAAGTGAAAGATGGAGGAACCGAATCCGGAATTTCCTCCAGGACAACAACAGGGGGCTCACTGGTCAGTTGGGCCATGGCTAACCACGAGTGAAAATGAATGGAGCTGCAGCAAAGATGAGAGCACGAGTTCTAAGACGAACTACAGTCAAAAAGTGATTAATAGCTCGTAAAAGGCAAGAGGAAACAACCGTGGGAAGTTGCCCGCAACGGAGACACCTGAGCTCCTAGCTGAGGACCTCGCAACAAAAGTACCTGAGAAAGCAGGTAATAGAAACAGGCATCAAAACCTGGACAACGACGCAAAGACAAATGCGAGTTATTAAGGTTGCATGCCATGACACACAATGCAGATGAATGTCCTAAAATGCACTCTCTCACCATGCATGTCCCATATAGGGTTGACCACACAGGACGCACTCATGGGTTTGGGTTTTGACTCTGGTCAGACAGTAAGGTCCTCGCTTTAAATCCTGGCCCAAGCACAGGCAGTGATGGAGTGGTGCGTTGGTGGCCTCATCTCCTGCAGCAGCATGGAGTTGTACCCTCTACTAGCACCGACACGACCCCCGAACAAGGGGGGACAAACTAGCAACATGTCCTACGCCAAAGCTATAGAACGGGTTGCTAGGATTGTCCTTCGTGGACTGTGGGTAGACTCAGAGGAGAAGATGCATGCATTCTAGAATGACCATTCATGCGATATACTTTTGTGTCTTTTACTTGCATTTTATTAGACTAGAGGGGATTGTGAGCATTCGTCTCTAGTTATGCCTTATTAATAGTTCGTCTAAGCATGTGTGTTTTATTTTGACCAGATAGGGAGGTAAACAAGTCTCTACTCTCCTAATCATGGCAAACTCAAAAAGAAAGGAAAACACACAACTATGGCATCCAAGAGTCAAACAAAAGGCGTAAACATGACATGTGCTTGTGTTGTGCTCAAGTAAGTGAATAAAATGCAAGGATCGACAAACAAAGCATGAATCAAAGCATGTGCATGTGCAGTGGCATAGCAACAGTGTAAGGAAAACAAAAAGGCATGCTCAGTCAAATATGTACAACCAAATATAACAAGCAAGCAAGCATAATGAAAACAGACCAAAGACAAGTAGGGAAACCAGAACGAAAGCAAGAATCTGGTTATCCCCAACGGTGTCGCCAGTTCCTGTGACCATGCCGATGGAACCCTTGGTGCGGCTCTCCACCTACTCGTGCGTGGAAACACACGAGGAGATCTAATACGATCACGGCAAAAATGGTGAATCCGGAAGAAGAGAGAAGACCCGGAAACACCAAAGGGAAGACAAAAAGGATAAGAAAAGGAGTCCCCACCTAGTTTTTTAATGGAAATACGAGGAAAACCAAAAACACAAAAAGGCAGAAAGCAAACAAGATGCAAAGATGCATGTGTGATCTGTGCCTAATGGATAATGCAAGATGAATGCGGACCAGAGAAAGGGTAAGGATTCTGGTTACACATGGGGAAGGGGTTAGGCACCCCCATGCGCTAGAGAAAACTTGGTCTTTCTAGGCTTCCGACTGTCAATAGTCTGCTAAATGTGTGCTTGCTTATTCTATATGCTCATGCGTGAAGATGACTGAAAACATGCCAAATCAAAGCAAAGAAAAGGAATCAAAGGAAAAAGTTAATCCAAGGGACAATGTAGGCATTGAGAATGCCGCTTTACTGTACGCCCGTGGGCGATGAGGAAAATTGTGAAAATCGTGAAATTCTTGGAAAGCATCTCGCAAAACAGTAGAAATTGGGATAAATCCGAGAAAATAAAAAAGGGGAAAATAATCCTCATTCGGGACAATGTCGGCTTTGTAAGCCTTTTACTGTACGCCCTCGGGCGATGGAAAACCAAAACAAGTGAAAACCACGGAAAACGGAGGAAAATTCAGAAAACGAGGAAAAAACAAAGCTCGGAAAAAGCTAGAAAAGCGTACACCAAGCAAGGAAGAAAAGACAGGAAAATCTGCGCAAAAAGATGTGAAAGGCCATGCAAAATGCAAGTGCGAATGTAAATCTGAAGAATGCAGGGGGTTTTATGCAAAAAACCCAAAATCAGAGGAAAGCTAAAGTTTAGAAGCCCAAATTCTCAAAAATATGTAGGAAAACACATTCCAGGCATGTATGAAGAATTCTGGAGTCAAATGTGCATCCCTAGTCAACGGAAGCTCTTTAGGGCTTAGAATGCAATTTACCCACTAATGCATGCATGTAAATCAATTCTGCATAAAATATGGGTAAAAATGCAAGAAAATGTCGTAGAAATGATCTAGGAAGTTTCAGTGGCAAAATGGTCATTTTACCCCTAAAAACTGGCAATTAGAATAATTCTGCAAAGCAAAGGGGGTAAACTGCAAAAAACCCAGCAAACAAAGCATTCCAGGAAGTTCTGAAGAAATTCAGGGCCAAAAATGTAATTTTCATTTAGATTAAAACATGCAGCAAAAATTTAGTGAGAAAGGAAGGTTAAAATGCAATTTACCTAAGAAACATGCTTCTGCAAAGTTTTAAAAGAGGTTCAGGGAGTTCCATGCAATTTTTACATCAAAACATGCTCTCTAGATGATTTCTACAAAACACAGGGGCTCAAAATGCAATTTGCCCAGGAAAATCATGCTTTCTGAAACATTTTTGAAAGTACAAGGGCTTATATGCAATTTTTACTGTAAAAATGAACTGTCAGAAACATTTCAAGGAAATCCAAGGCTATCAATGCAATTTGCCTGAAGCAAAATACATTTTATAAACTCTGGAGGGCTTTTATTAAAGTTTTAAACTCAGAAAACATTACTTTAAATGTTTAGGGTAAAACATGTAATATTTTTAGTTAAAACTTTATTCGAAACATTTAAGGAAAATGCATGCAGGACCTAATTGCAAGAAAAGGACATAAAAGTAATTCGAGAAGGATTGAAATACAAGAAAAGTAAAATTGTTGGATTTTATTTTAAAAAGGAACGATGGCGCCGGCAATGGAGCTCTGCCGCCGCCGACCGTCAGAGGAGGTCAAAAGGGGCCTCCAGAGGTCTGATCTTAGATCAGACCCCACAGGAAGCAAGGAGGGGAAAAAGGAGGGAGATCCGCCGGAGCCGATGCACGATCGGACAACGGGAGAGGCCTCCCCACCTCCTTCGCCGTCGCGTGACTCCAGCGACGGCGCTGGGGAAGGAGGGGGCTCCAGAGGCTAAGGCACGGCTGCTATGAGGCTTCTAGTGGCTGCGGGATGCCTCGGGGCTTCTTTCGGAGCAACGTGGAGGCTGGCAGAGCAAGGTGGTGGCCTGGCCATCACCGCCGTGGCTTCCTCCGGCGAGCGGCGTTGTTGCTTCTCCGGCGACGACGGGACCAGAGCGGTACTCCAGAGATCTTCGTGTGGACTGCTGGAGCGGCAGGGTGGCAATTTGGAGGGCTGGGGAGCATTGGAGAGGCCAAAGGAGGAGGAGTGAGGACTCGGGGATCCAGGAGACTCCCTGGATTGCCCCCTCCCCACCTCTGTCACCGGAGTTTGGCGATGGCAGGGTACGGCGGAGCGCCGCGGACCAAGGGATCACTCTGGATCCCTTGGAAACGGCCTAGAAAGAGGGAGGAAGGCCTGGAAGACTGGAATTCAGGAAATTAAGGGAGGTCAGAGTGTGTACCAGGCTGGAGATCCTCGCGGGGGCACTGCGACGGCTCTGGCTCTCCGCTCCTCTCCTCCTCGCTCTCTTCTTCCTTCTTTATAATCCAATGGAGACCCACTGTAACAGAAAGCCACCCCAACTCGTAACAGACCGACAATTAGCTAACTAAAATGCCAACCGAACCGACCAACCTCTAACCGACCAACAAAATGTCCAACTGCTGTCCCTCCTTGCTTCCCTAGTTGCCAACAAGATGAACGACGATCCAGTGCCTCCGGCGATGGCTGATCCGACAGCTGAGGCAGCTCCAATTTGTGCTAGACTGATGGTGAGATGGGCTGGAGCTAAGTGTTGAAGGATTCAGGCTGATCTCGTGAAGAGTTAAGGAGAAAAAATGGGTGGCTTATATGATTGATTAAATGAAGATCGATTTAATGGATATGGTAAGGATGAAAATAAGATGTTGGGTTGAAGGGAAAGAGCTAAATTATTTATGATAGACCTTTATGGGCTTTGGGCTCAATTTGGGCTAAATGGACCCAAATGGGCTTATGTGGGCCTTCATGGGCTTTTGGGTTCAATTTGGGCTTAATGGGCCCATATGGGCTAAATGGGCTTCCATGAAGTCAAATAGGCCTTCGAAGAGTTAATTGGGCTTAAATGGGCCTTGTGGGCCCTAGTGAGCCCAACTAAGGTTTAATGGGCTTAAGTGGGCCTTCATTTGCCCAATTGGCTCTCCATGAATTAAATGGCCTCGGTTAAGTCAGAGCTCAGCCACCACATCTCCATCCTGCAAAAATCAGAAAATTGGAGTGTCTGCACACACTAGTGGTGTGAGCCTGACCGTTGGGCTACCTTTAGTGTATTTAGCTATGGGGTTTATAGATATTTATTAGTTCTATGAGGCTGGAGGATGTAAGTCTCTAATTTTAGCTTTCATTTCAATTCCAAGCACTAAACTCTTTACAAGTTGTTGACTCTTGTCTGCTGTTGTTGTGCTTGTAGGTGTACACACCTCAATTTAGCGTTTGTTTAGTAGTCAGCCTCTCTAGCGGAACGTGCTCTAAACGGTTGGTCGACATAACTACTTTTCCACTCGAACACACCTCATTCAAAGATACCTATATTCCAAAACCCCAACACCTAACCAAGGTCCACATTTCACGCCCATTTATGGCCCAAATG
Organism: Posidonia australis; assembly: GCA_024699735.1. NCBI lineage: Eukaryota > Viridiplantae > Streptophyta > Magnoliopsida > Alismatales > Posidoniaceae > Posidonia > Posidonia australis. The sequence goes on from JAMKQA010251474.1 coordinate 10,574, forward strand.
AGCTTTGGGATGGGCCAATGATCCATGCAAAAAGTCTGACTTAGGAGGGCCACGACCCGAATGTGTGGAGAGGTCGAGCAGGTGAGTTGCATGGTTGCCTTGGGTCAATGTTGGTAGGTGAAGGATTGATTTGTCGTTTCACCAAGAGAACATCGAATACTTGCCTCTCATTGGCTTGTGTAGATCAACGTGTGTCCTACTTTATATCTAGACCACGAAGCCCCCATGCTAGATCTAATCCTAGTCCTACCACCTGATTAAATCCCAGCCGTCGCGAGTGGGTGCAAGTGGAGATCCATGGCCACAATTTGAAATAATCACTTATAAATCCACCCAACTCCTTCGACGATGACAACCTTTCGTCCCTGCTCATTGCTATCTCTACCCAGCATAACCTTCTTGCTCCAGAAGCTTTCCCCACCTTCCAGAGCCACCTACGACCACCCTTCTTCTTCCTCCATTTCAACGAAGTTCATTGGGAAATTCTTGAAACCAGCCATTGAACATGTAACACCCCGGTGCTACACAACAGTACGAGAACTACCCAAGCTTAATTAAAAGCAACTAAGCAGCAATATAAAACAAATAAAGCTAACTACCCAGACATGTGTGCGACAAACGTGGCTCGAATAGATGCACCAGACTAGAACTGCTCCAACACCCCTAGCACCTGAAACAAGGGAACAAGAAAGCACACGCGTGAGTGACAGGAATGTCACCCAGTACGTG
>JAMKQA010251479.1:0-10760 GCA_024699735.1 Posidonia australis
TACTTCTCCTGTGTTGAATACAAAGATTTATGAGCGAGCATGAGATTTTGAAAGAAAAGAAAAGAAAGTTTGAAATGCCATTGTTTTTCCAAGTTTTTCTAATTGAATATGTGGTTTTGGCAATGTTGGGTTTCTAGCAATGTTTTCGAGAGGTTTTAGCGCTATTTTTGGGACATGTACTGGGTGACATTCCTATCACTCACGCGTGTTTTCCTTGTCCCCTTTGTTTCAGGTGCTCAAATGTAGGAGCAGTCTAGTCTGGTGCATCTTTTCGAGCCACGTTTGCCACACACAGGTCTGGGTGTTTAGCCTTATTTATTTATTTTCTGTTATTTAGATTCTTTTAGCTACTCTTGGGTAGTTCTTGTACTATTGTGTAGCACCGGGGTGTTACATTTTATCTCCCTCTTGGAGGCGCAGGATCCTTGTGGAGCTTGGACACTTCGTCTGGCTTTGATTTTTGGTGGATCCCTTACTAACCTGGCTATCTAAGTAGTGACAACTGAGGTGGGATAATCCACTCTGACATTGGTGAGCTTTTCCAATTTCCATCATCAGGCAGAATGTTATTGACAAGAAAACTACCCTTCTAATGCTTCTTGATGTTTTTCCTCTATTTTGTTTTTTCATTTTTTTCCTTTTTGTCTTTTCATCTTTTGTGATTTTCCATTTCTTTTTTTTTTGTGTTTTGATAAATGATGATGCAGAAAGAAAACAAAGGAAACACAGGAAAAGGATACTACTCCAGTCCTTGCCATTGATGTTTGCCGATGCCAATGACGTTCAAAGTAACTCCTTACTGTGCCACTGGAAATTGGAATCAAGGCAGGTGCATCTGAAGCCATCAAACCAATATTGAAACTGAGACTGTCAATGTGAATGCTGCATCTACTGAGGACATTAAGACTATATCTTTGTCTGAGTTGATATCTGCTGTGACGATTGTCTCCCACTTGATCCAGGGTATTCACACATATTGGGTTAGATCGGCACTTGGCAAACTAGCAAGCTTTAAGGTTAGACCCCCCCACAGGGTAACAAGAATAGGAGTGGCACATATGAGTGGCGCTGCCCAGAACTGAGAAAAGAAGGAAGGACAAACTAGGCAAATGGGGAAGAAGAACAAGAGCAGCATACACATGTGCTGCCAACAGAAGCACAAAGAGAACAAGCTAGGGAAAAAAGTAGAAGCTCGATGGATTCCCCGGGAAAAACTGGGAGAAAGGGGAAAACCCCTGATGTTCCAGTATCGTCGGAGCTTGTAGGCCGTGACACGGTAAGGTCAGCTATTCTAGGGTGTGCACGTGTGCGTGCAAGTGTGTGTGCAAGTGTGTGTGTGGGCTGCCTCCTGCGGGTTGACAACAATGTTCCCATTGTCAATCAAACTTTGGACAGCCTTCCGGAGAGGGTGACACCCATTTGTCGAATGCCCACGTACGCGATGGTATCAGCAAAACAAGTTTGCCTTATACCACTAAGGAAGCGGGTTCGGTGGTGGGCGAATCTCTGGTAGCTGCAGAAATGGCGCAACCTTAGGAAAGATATTGCTCAGCGATTCTCCGAGTGAGGTGAGGTCTCTTTCCTTATGGCGAGGCCGCTTTCGCCATGGTTGCTGCCCTTGCTGAATTGACATATCAAAACATGTCGGTTCAATGGTGACATGTGGATGTGTAATGCACACTGAACTAGATGCTGGTGATGATAAAGATATGGGTGCAAGTGATATGCCTTGTGCGGTAACAATAATAGTCCCATAGTCGATCAAAGTCTGTATGACATCCCGCAAAGTGAAGCATTTATTAGTCGAATGCCCCAAGGCTCGATGATAATCGCAATATACGCTCGCATCGTACCACCGAGGGAGTGGAGTCGGTGGGGGACACGGATCCGGGAGTCTCAAAAGCGACACAACCTAAGGAAAAACAGCGCTCAGTGGCATACCCAGTGGAGTGTAGTCACTTTCAACACGATAGCCTTGTTTCTTCTTAGGTTACTGTCCTTGTTGAGCCGATGCGATGAGATGCACTGGCTCGACAGTGGGAGGTATGCGCCTAATGTGCAGTGACAACCTACGTGTTGGAACCTGATCCTGATGCTGAAGTGAATTCTTAAGATGCTGTGTTGTGTGTGGTGTTGAGCGCGAGCGCAACAGTTGTGGCACCGGGACTACTCTGGGTGACAGACTCAAGAAATGTTGTACTCTCGCACAACCAATGGGTTGACTCCTAGGTGACTGTGATGCATGCTGTGAATAATGAAATTGTGGTGTAGGAGGCAGAGATAACGCCCCCATCACCGGAGCAGTGAGATGTTGAGGCGATGGTATGGGCAATAAAGTAGTGGGGTGAGCCTGCAATACTATGGTGGTCTGCACTGGAACCTTAGTGGTCGAAGGAGGAGGATTCTCAACATGATCAAGAGAAAGGGCCATGCGCTTGAACTTTCGGGCCAAAGCCCTCAAGCACTGAGCCTGCGTGGCTGAGGACCCATCAAAAGATAGGTCAGAAGGTACGAGCGGAATAGACCCTAAAATAGATGAATCCACAACTCCTAGAACTCCTAAAACAGGAGGGCCCAAGGAATGAGGCACAGATGGCAAAACTTCTGGGACCCACGTGGTAGTCACCGTAGTGGAATCAGTGACACGCCCTAGAGGAACTTGTGTTTGCCACTGTCCCAGAAGAGAAGATAAGGATCCTCCTTGATTCTCAAAGCGGGACGCATAGAGGGAAGGAGAAGCAGTCAAAGTGAGAGAGGGAGGACCCGAGTGTGGGACCCCCTTCAGAACAACAACCAGAGGCTTATGGGTCAGCGGGGCCATGGCTATCCACAAGCGGAGTAATGGAGCTGCGAAAGAGGACAACGCACGAGCTCTAAGAAGAACTACAGTCAACAAGTGACCAATAGCTCAAAAAAGACAAGAGAACACAACCACGAGAAGCTGCCCACGACGGAGACACCCAAGCTCCTAGCTGAGGACCTCGCAGCAAAGTACCTGAGAAAACAGGTAACAGAAACAGGTATCAGAACCTGGACATCGACGCAAAGACAAATGCGAGTTATAAGGGTTGCATGCCATGACACACAATGTAGATGAATGTCCTAAAATGCACTCTCTCACCATGCATGTCCCATATGGGGTTGACCACACGGGATGCACTCATGGGTTTGGGTTTTGACTCCGGTCAGAAAGTAAGGTCCCTGCTCTAAATCCTGGCCAAAGCGCAGGCAGTGAACGAATGGTGTGTTAGTGGCCTCGTCTCCTGCAGTAGCATGGAACTGTACTCTTTACAAGCACTGACACGACCCTAGATAAGAGGGGACGAACTAACAACATGTTCTACGCCAAAGCAATAGAACGGGCTACCAGAATCGTCCTTCGCAAATTGTGGGTAGACTCAGAGGAGAAGATGCATGCCCTATATGATCAAACATGCGATATGCTTTTGTGTCTTTTACTTGTGTTTTATTAAATCGGAAGGGATTGTAAGCATTTGTCTCTAGTTACGCCTTATTAATTGTTCAGTTGAATCTGTGTGTTTTATTTTGACCAAATAGGGAGGCAAATAAGTCTCTACTCTCCTAATCATGACAAATTCGAAAAGAAGGGGAAAAACACACAATTATGGCATCCAAACAAGCAAAATGCGTGAACATGGCATGTGTTGGTGTTGTGCCCAAGTAAGTGAATAAAACGCAAGTATCGACAAACAAAGCATGAATCAAAGCATGTGCAGGTGTAGTGGCATAGCAACAGTGTAAAGAAGGCAAAAAGGCATGTTCAGTCAAATATGTACAAGCAAGCAAGCATAATGCAAACAAACCAAAGATAAGTAGGGAAACTAGAACGAAAGCAAGAATCTGGTTATCACTAGTGGAGTCGCCAGTTCCTGTGACCATGCCGATGGAACCCTAGGCGTGGTTCTCCACCTACTCCGGTGTGCGGAAACACACGGGGAGATCCGATACGGTCACAGCGAAAATGGTGAATCCGAAGGAAGAAACAAGACCTAGAAACACCAATGGGAAGACAAAAGGATAAGGAAAGGAGTCGCCACCTAGTCTTTTAATGTAAAGACGAGGAAAACCAAAACACACAAAAAGGCAGAAAGCAAACAAGATGCAAAGATGCATGTGTGATCCGTGCCTAATGGATAACGCAAGATGAATGTGGGCCAGAGAAAGGGTAAGGATTTTGGTTACGCATGGGGAAGGGGTTGGCACCCCCATGTGCCCGAGAAAACTTGGTCTTTCTAGGTTTCCTACTGTCAATGGTCTGCTAGATGTATGCTTGCTTATTCTATATGCTCATGCATGAAGATGATTGGAAACATGCGAAATCAAAGTAAAGAAGTGAAATCAAAGGAAAAAATTAATCCGAGGGTCAAATGTAGGCATTGTTAATGCCACTTTACTATACGCCCTTTGGCGATGAGGAAAATCGTGAAAATCAAAAATTCTCAAAAAGCGTCTCGCAACAAACGAAAATTGGGGATAAATTCGAGAAAATCAAAAAGGGGAAAATAATCCTTGTTTGAGGACAATGTCGGCTTTGACAAGCCTTTTACTATACGCCCTCGGGTGATGGAAAACCAAAACAAGTGAAAATCGCGGAAAACCTGGAAAACAAGGAGAAAACTAAGCTCGGAATAAAGCTAGAAAAGCGTGCACCGAGCAGGGAAGAAAAGACGGGAAAAATTCATGCAAAAAGATGTGAAAAGTATGCAAAATGCAAGTATGAGTTCAAATCTGAAAAAATCTCCAGGGTGTTTTGTGCAAAAAGCCCAAATTCGAGGAAAACTGACATTCAGAAGCCCAAATCAGCGAAAATACATAGGAAAACACATTCAATGCATGTATGAAGAAATCTAGGGTCAAATGTGCATCCCTAGTCAAAATGAAGTTCTTTAGGAGTCAGAATGCAATTTTACCACTAATGCATGCATGCACATCATTTCATCACAAAGTGAGGGTAAAAATGCAAGAAAAAAGGCTCAGAAATGATCTAAGAAGTTTCAAGGGCAAAATTATCATTTTACCCCTAAAAATTGGCAATCAGAGTAAACTAAATGAAGCACAAGGGCTAAACTGCAAAAAAACCCAGCAAACAAAGCATCCATAAGAAATTCAGTAAAAATAGAGGGTTAAAGTGCAATTAAACCAAGAAAACAAGCTTCTGGAATGTTTTAAAACAAATTCAGGGAGTTTTATGCAATTTTCAAAGCAAAGTAAGCCTTCTAGAAGTTTTCTGTAAAACATAGGGGCCTAAATGTAATTTGTCCAATGAAAACATGCTTCTAGAAAAGTTTCAGAGAAGTATGAGGGCTAACATGCAATTAAACCATGAAAAAAAAACTATCTAGAGAGTTTTTGAAATATGCAAGGGCTTAAATGCAAATAAACTAGCAAAATTGAGCAATCTGAAACATGTATGAAAGTACAAGGGCTTATATGCAATTTTTACTATAAAAATGAACTGTTAGAAACATTTTGAAGAAGCTCAGGGACTCACATGCAATTTTCACAATAAAATGAATTATCAGAAACATTTCAAGGAAATCAAGGGTCTTCTATGCAATTTCTCTGAAGCAAAACACATTTTATAAACTCTGGAGGGCTTTTATTAAAGTTTTAAACTCAGAAAACATTACTTTAAATGTTTAGGGTAAAACATGTAATATTTTCAGTTAAAACTTTATTCGAAACATTTTAGAAAAATGATGGAAGGACATAGATGAAATAAAAGGGCCAAAAAGTAATTCTAGATGGACCTATTTGAAAGAAAAACATAAACTCTGGATTTTATTCAAATAAATGTTTTAAATGTTTTTTAAATGAAAAAAAGGAAACAACGGTTGTCGACGACGGAGCTCGCCGCCGACGACCGACAGAGTGGGGCAAACAAGGCCTTCCCATGGTCCGATCTAAAGTCAGACTCCACGGGAAGCAAGAGGGAGAAAAGAGGAAGACATCCAACAGACTGGATGGGTGATCCAGCCGCTGGAACGGCCTCCCCACCTACCTCGCCCTCGACCTACTCCGGCGATGGCTACGGGGAAGATGGAGGCCACTGGTGGCTAAGGAGCGGCGGTCCACGGGTCCTGGTGGCTGCGGGGCGTTAAGAGGAACCTCCTCCCTTCCCTAGGAGCTGAGTGGAGCGGTGGAATGGCTCTGGCTGTCGACGGTGGTCGATCTCCGGCGAGGAAGGTTGCAGCGGTGCTCCAGCAGCAGCGGCACGTATCTGGGGGCTCGGGAGTCTTCGCGGGAGGTGGTGGAGTGATCTTGGATGATCAGAGGTGCCCTACGATGCGGGAGCCGTGCGGTCGATCTCTGGACTCTGTCGTCTTCTCCGGCGATGGCGGGATCCAGGCGATTCTCTAGCGGGTGTGGTGCGGGCTTCTGGAGTGGCGGAGCGGCACAGCATGGAGTCGAAAAGCTCCAGGGAGGCCAGAGGAGGAGGAGGGAAGACTCGAGGGTCCAGGACACGTCCTGGATTCCCCCCCCCCCACCTCTGTCGTCGGAAAACAGCGACGGCGTGGCACGGAGGAGCTTCTCTGATCAGGGGATCATTCTGGATCCCCTGGGATTGCTCCAGGGAGAGAGATAGAGGCTAGAGGATTACAAAACAGAAAGAAATAAGAAGAGGAAGTTAGTGGGTATATCTGAACGGGGGTGGCTCACCGGAGCTCTGAAGCGACTGGTCTCCTCCTCCGCGACGGCCCTAGCTCTGCTCTTCTCTTCCTCGCACTCAATTCTCCACTCTCAAGTGCTCTCGGGGTCTGCATTCCGTGTCCTCTGCCACGAGCTCTCCTCCTCATTTTATAGGCTGCTGGAACCCAACAGAAGATTCTGGAAGGGCGCGTGACACACAACGGAATGGGCATAACCACCTCCGACCGCCGTTGTGCCAGCTCAGCAGACAACGAACGGCTGTCCCCCACGCGCTTCGGTCTGCTCCCTTGCTCGCCAACAAAGATGGACGACGATCTTGGCTTCTCTGGTGAGCTATCCGACGGTTGAGGGAGCTCTAATTTCATGCTGCACTAGGGGCTTGAACCACATTGATCAATCCTATGATCCATTGGCTGATTTGTGGAACTTGGTGATGGAGAATGGGTTCAATGAAATGTGGTGAATTTGGCAAAAAATGAAGAAAAAAGAAGATGGTTTAATGTGGGTGAATAAAATGTTGGTTTCAATTGGACTGAAATGTTGGTTTGATTAAACTGAATGTTGGCTAATGTTATGGGCTTTGGGCCAAGGTGGACTCATTTGGGCTCAATGGGCCTAAGTGGGCTTCATGGGCTTCCATGGACCAATGTGGACCTTGTGGGCACACATGGGCCCAAACAAGTTGAATGAGCTTAAAAAGAGTTAAACGGGCCTAAATAGATTTGATGGGCCAAAATGAGCTCAGATTGGGTTTAATTAAGGCTGAATGGGTCCAAATGGGCTAAACGGGCTTCCATGAAGTCAAATAGGCTTAAGATAGTCTTGTGGGCCCAAATGGGCTCAATTAGGGTTTACTGGGCTTAAGTGGGCCTTCATGAGTCCAATTGGGTCTCCATGAATTAAATGGCCTAATGAGGGTTTGAGCTCAGCCACCACATCTCCATCCTGCAAAATCAAAAAATTGGGATATCTACACCAAGAAATGAGCAAACTTGGTTAGTCAATCTACGATCACCCACACGATGTCGTTCTTCCTCTGAGTGCACAGCAAACCTATCACAAAATCCATGGAGATGTGTTCCCATTTCCACATGGGGATGTCCAAAGGCTGCAAAGTCCCTCTAAGTCTATGGTACTCTGGCTTTATTAGTTGGCAAGTCATACACTTCACTATGTGGTCAACAACATCTCTCTCATGCCAGGCCACCAAAAATTCCTCTTCAAGTCCTAGTACATCTTCGTACTCCCTAGGTGAATGATGTACCTAGACCGATGAGCTTCATCCAGCAACCTCTTCTTGGCCTCCTCATGTTGAAGCACATGCAAGCGCAAATCATTTCCTAGCTCTATATATGCCCCAATAGAGATATGAGGCTCTCCACTAGCCTCCAACTTCTCAAAGATAGCTTGAACAAAAAGATCTAGCTACTGGCAGGCGACAATAAATTCCACCAGCTTAGGTAGACAGATAGGTTTGCCACCCAAGCGCCAACCTTTCCCGGACCTTGTCTTCTAAGCCTGTAACCCACTAGATCCTCCGACATGGTCCACTCCTTCACCATCAGGCTTGCCATCACGTGCATACGCCGACTCACGGCATCGACAACCACACTGGCCATCCCAGGGTGGTAGGACAGACTGAAATAATAGTCCATCAGATACTCAACCCACCAACACTACCTTAAGTTGCGGTCCCTCTGAGTGAAGATATACTTCAAACTTTGATGATCGTTAAAGACCTTAAACTGTTCTCCATACAGATAGTGTCGTCAGAGCTTAAGGGTGAACACCACAGTAGCCATCTCTAGATCATGGGTCAGGTAATTCTTCTCATGATCCTTCAACTAGTGAGAAGCATAGGCTACAATATTGCCATGATGCATCATAACACAACCCAACCCCACACCACTGGCATCATTATACACTGTGAAGCCACTACTTCCAGAAGGCAAAGTCAACATAGGAGCAGAAACTAGATGAGCCTTCAACTCATTGAAGCTCGCTTCACAATCATAGGTCCAATTGAATGGGACTCCCTTCTTAGTCAACTCTGTCAAAGGCACGACTATGGAGGAGAAATCCTTGATGAACCTCTGATAGTAGTCCGCCAAACCCAAGAAGCTTTGGATCACCATCACTGTCTTGGGTCTCTCCCAGCTACTCATCACCTCTACCTTGGCAGGATCCACTTTGATGCCTTCTCTAAAAATCAAACAGTCGAGGAACATAACTTCACTCAACTAAAACTCACACTTAAAGAACTTGGCATACAATTGATGTCGCCTCAAAGTTTCTAACACTACTCTCAAGTGCAAGGCATGAGTCTCCACATACGGAGAATAAAGCAAGACATCATCCACAAACACCACCACAAACTAGTCTAGAAAAGGGCTAAGTATACTATTTTTTCGGTCCATAAACACAGTTGGTGTATTTGTCAAGCTGAAGGGCACAACAGTGAACTCATAATGTCTGTATCGCATCTAGAAAGCAGTTTTCTGAATGTTTGAGTCTCGTATCCTCAACTGTGATACCCTGATCTTAGATCGATATTCGAAAATACAGAAGTAGACTGTAGCTAGTCGAACAGGTTATCAATGTAGGGCAAGGGATACTTGTTCTTCACTGTGATCTAGTTCAGCATTTGGTAGTCAATGCACAGCCGAAGCGAACCATCCTTCTTATAGACGAATAAGACAGGCGCTCCCCATGGAGATATAGTACACCTGATTAAAACCTTGTCCAATAACTCCTACAACTGGGTCTTGAGCTCTCTCAGTTCCGTTGGTGCCATATGATAAGGAGGCTTCGAAACAGAACAAGACCTTCGAACTAACTCGATCGAGAACTCTACATCCCTGTAATGTGGCATACTAGGCAAATCATCAAGGAATATATTAGGATATTCACAAACTACAGAGATATTGTGAATACCTAACTTAGGATAAATGTAGGTAACTAGATTAGCCAGATCCCACGTGCAACCCTTAGCCAGCGACTTGTAAGCCTTCATTGTTGAAATGACAAGCTTAGGCTCACCCCAACATGCACCTTGTATAAAGAAGTCACCATCTCTAGAACACCCAAAATACACCCTTCTCTGAGCACAGTCGATCAAAGTAAACTACTGCACCAACCAGTCCATGCCAAGTATCACATCGTACTCCTGCATGTTCATAATGATAAGGCTAGCATTAAACTCTCTGCCATTCAGTGTCAAGTCGACAGATCTCAGATACTTCCAGGCTAAACTATGCTCTCTTAGTGGCGTCACCACATTGAGATGAAAGGCTAGCCTAGTCGGGATATCCTCCATCCTTGTCGCAAAAGACTCAGAGACATAGGAAAAGGAACTCCCTGATTCAAATAATACCTTGGCCATCCAATCCGCCATAAGAAAAGAACCTAAATGGCAAAGCACACCAACAAACAACTGTTAGAAATATTACATTAATTTTGATGATTATTTACCAGTGCATATTTTCATAATTATTAAAGCATGAAAAAGATATAAAGTGCTTTATGTATAAATTTAATATGTATACAAGTGTTTTATCAAAAAATCAAAAACGGCATAACGACATCAGTAACGGCATACTGTTTCAGTAAAATATGGAATGTAAAATGGAACTCCACAAGAACAAAAGCTGAACTGAGAACGGCATATCGTGGATGGAGCGGCATTCCATTTCAGAAAAAAAATGGTAGTAGCAGCAGCACTCCGGATCAGAAGAGAAAAAGAAAACAATGTAATTCAACGGCATACCGTCACAAAACGGTATACCGTTTCAGGAGAAAACGGTAGACCGTTGGCGTTGCGGCATACCGTTTTGCTCGTGAGTTGAAGATTAAAGATCTTTTTCGGCATACCGTGGTCAAAACGGTATACCGTTCAACTAGCTGTTTACGACCGTTTTATAGTCGTTAGACACATATCGAGGCGATCCTACGGCTATAAATAGGACCCATACAAGGCTTGGAAAAGCAACCGATTGAGAATCATTGAGCTACCATTGAGAAAAAGTTGTAATATTGTGCATTGTTTTCATTTCCATTCTCCTCACGAGATCTTGTTGTGTAATTGCTGT
>JAMKQA010251480.1:0-10436 GCA_024699735.1 Posidonia australis
GGTTGGCTGAACCACTATAAATCTATTGTCTTTGCGATTGATTGTATTTTGTGTTAATTTCTTAAATTGCATAACAAATTCCAAAGACATAATTAAAATCGGAAAAACTCTATTCACCCCCCCTCTAGAGAAGCTTTAGTATCCAACAATGGCTATAGATACACCTACCTTGTTCAATTTCCAGTGGCACTACAAGGAGTTATCGTAAACCTCAATGGCATCGGCAAAACATCAACGACAAGGACTGGAGTTGTATCCTTTTCCTGTGTTTCCTTTGTTTTCTTTCTACATCATCATATATCAAAACATAAAAAATAATAGGAAAGAAGCACAAAAGATAAAAAATAGAAAAAGAAAAAGCATAAACAGTAGAAAAACATCAAGAATAATTAGAGGGTAGTTTGCTTATCATTAACATTCTGCCTAATGATGAAAATTGGAAAAGCCTGTCAAGGTCAGAGTGGATTATCCCTCCTTAGTTGTCACTACTTAGACAGCCAAGTCAGCAAGGGAGCCACCAAATATCAAAGCCAGACGAAGTGTCCAAGCGCCACAAAGATCCTGCACTTCCAAGAGGGAGGTAAAATGTTAGGGGTGACTGAGAGTGTGAGCCTGAAAAGAAAACATACACTCGCAAGGACATAAAAGAATAGAGAAGACAAAAGTCAGCCCAAGAGTGAGAGGCGTGCGTTGTAGCTCTACCCTTATCATACCATGGAGAGGAGTTGGAGAACGCGCTCAGTCAAATCACACCTTTGAGGGATTGACCCACCCTCTTACAATAAAGGCCTCCTGGATAGGTTGGACGCTTATTACCTCCAAGACAAGGTTAGAGTGAAGCCACACGTCTATGAGGGAATAAAAGAAAAGAAAAGACGATGATATCAAAAAGGAAAAAGCGGGTGTAGGACCTTAAAGAGTTTGGCATGGAGCCAGGTCCACCGTAATACCTCATAGTGAATCCGAGTGCCACCATTACCCAGCGAGAGCCACCTAATGACTTGCAAGTCTTTGTAGTGGCAACTGAGTCGAAGGTGTCATCCTCCTCTAACAAGCATACAATTTTCCAGCCAAACTGAGGGCAAACCAACAACTGAACTAAACAAGCAAACAACCCTGATAATGAAGTCATTGAACAAGCAAGATAGAAAATGCGAACAACGATACAACTAAAATCCCAAGGCATGCATTTCTTGATTAAGCTCACTTTTACATAGCCAAATCGTTCACAAATAATAGAATCCACAACAATAGCAATAGTCTTCATAGCCTTGCTTGGATCACTCTTTTTGCTTGCAGGATCTTTACCAAGCGCTTTTGCCCAAGGACATTCCAGCTCCTCAGTAATCTAAGTACATTTACAGTGAGGACACCAATCCCTTGGGGGATGTGGAAAATCGAGAAAATCGAGAAATTTTCAGAAAGCTTCTCGCGAATCAGCGGAAATTAGGATAAATCTGAGAAAATCAAAAAGGGGAAAATAATCCTCATTTTGGGATAATGTCGGCTTTGTCAAGTCTTTTACTGTACGCCCTTGGGCGATGGAAAACCAAAACAAATCTAAAGGCGAAAACCTAGAGATATCTAGGGAACGACGAGAAAACCAAGCTCGAAACAAGCTAGAAAAGCGTGCACCAAGCAAGGAAGGAAAGGCAAGAAAACTTGTGCGGAAAGATGTGAAAAAAATGTGCAAAATGTATATGTGAGTGTAATAATGAAAATTCAAGGGGTCTTTATGCAAAAAGCCCAAATTCTGATTAAAACTGATATTCTAAATCCCATATCATCAAAAATACATAGGAAAACACATTCTATGCAATTATGAAGAAATCTGGGGTCAAATGTGCAACCCTAGTCAAAATGAAGTTTCCTAAGGGTAAAAATGCAATTTTACCACTAAAACATGCATTTAAAACAATTCAGTGGAAATTCAGGGTAACAATGCAAGAAAAAATGATTTAGATAAGTTCCAGAAAGTTTCAGGGGCAAAACAATCATTTTACCCCTGAAAACAGGCATTTAGAGTAAAATCAGTGAAGTACAAGGGCTAAACTGCAAATTGCCCAGCAGAATAAAGCATCTAGAAGAATTTCAGTAAAGACTGAGGGTTAAACTGCAATTTACCCAGAGAAAACATGCTTCAGAGAAGTTTTCAATAGAATCAAGGGGTTTAAATGCAAATAAACCAAAGAAATGTGTATTCTGGACAATAAAGGGGCTTAAATGCAATTTTCACAGAAAAATGTACATCCAGAAAACTTTCAGGAAAGCTTAGGGTCTCTTATGCAAAAATGTTGAATTAAAATGCATTAAAAGAAAACTTGAGGGCTTTTGCTAAAGTTTAATACCTGGAAAACATTATTTTAAATGTTTAGGGGGAAAAAAGTAATATTTTCAGTGAAAACTTTATTCAAAGGATTTTAGAAAAATGGTGAAGGATCTATATGTAAGAAAAGGATCTAAATGTAATACAAAAAGGACCTGAATGCAAGGAAAACATAGTTTCTATATTTTTATCGAAATAAAATGTTTTAATTTGTTTTTAAAAGAAGAAAAGAAACGACGGTCGTCGGCGACGGAACTCCTTCGCCGACGACCGCCGGAGGGGGCATAAAAAGCCTTCCCGTGGTCTGATCTGAGATCAGACCTCAACGGAAGAAGAAGGTGGTGAGAGGGAACGATCCAACAGAATGTATCCCAGAACCATCGGTGGGAGTAGGTCTCCCACCTACCTCGCCAATGAGGAGCTTCGACGACGGCGTCGGGGAAGAAGGAGGGCTGTCGGGGCTGCGGCGCGGCGATCTTGTGGTCGTGGGGGCATCGTGGAGCGTCAGGGAGCTTTCCCGCTCGTCATGGAGTAGAATGATGGAGGATGGAGCGGAGGCATGCTCCAACAGTCGTCGACGGTGTCCCCTCCGACGAGCGTGGCTGCTACGGTGATCCAGAGCTCGTGGCACGATTCGGGAGGCTCCGAAGGCTTCGTCGAGCATCGGGGAGTGTTGCTGGACCGTCGGTGGAGCTTGGAGCAGCGGGGGGCACGCGCTCCTTCTCTGGAGCAGTCGTCTTTTCCAGGGACGACAGGATTGGTGTAACTCCGGCGATCTTCGGGTGGAGCCTTCTAGAGGCGATGAAGCAACGCGCCAGGGATCGGAGAAGCGGGAGGAAGACCAGGGGAGGAAGATAGGACCCACTAGAGGCCAAGGCCATGCCCTGGACCACCCTCCCACCTATATCGCTGGAAAACAGCAATGGCGAGCTCCAGGGTGCAATTCCGACAGAGAAAACCCTTGAATTGCTCGGAATTGATTCAGAAAGAGAGAGGAGATCTGAAGAGAGCGTACCTGGCCTAACAATGTGAGGCTACCTCTGCAGCTCGCCAGAGTATCAAAATTCTCCTCCTCTCCTTCCTACTAGCCTCCCTTCTCTCTGGAATTCTTTGGCACTCTTAGCTCTCTTCTCTCTCTAACGTCCAAAGCTTTTTTTATCTCTGCCTCTACCCTTCCTTATATAGGGGGAGAAAACGACAACCCACTTCAACCGACGGCCAATCGTGTAACAGAAATGCCTAACAACCCTCTAACCTCCCCAATTAGACTCGTAACAGCCTAACAAACTACAAACTACTGTCCCCCTACGCCATCTCTGTCTCATCGATTGCCGACAAGGATTGATGGAGATCCAGGCCCCTCCGGCGACTCATCCAACTGCTGGGGTAGCTTGAAGGTTTGCTAGATCAGTGGTGTTCAAATTGGCTGGAGGAGCTCAGTAGCTAGAGCAGGTTTCAGGCTGAATTGTGAGAGGTTAGAGAAGAAGAAATGAGTTCAATGGCCAAGTGAGGTGAGATAAGAGGGTTGGGTTGGAAATTCCATGAAAATGAAGGAGAAAATAAAGAACATGTAGAAAGAGGAATAAGGTGTAAAATTGTTGTGGGCTGTAATGGACTTTGGGGCCAAAGTGGGGTTAATTGGGCCTTACTGGGCCTATGTGGGCCCAAGTGGGCTTCAATGGGCCCAAATGAATTAAATGGGCCGAAATAGGTTAAATGGGCCTAAATAGGTCTTGTGGGCCCAAGTGGGCTCAAATAGGGTTTAATGAGCCTATGTGGGCCTCCATGGGCCTAATGGGCTTCAATTGGGCTTAAGTGGATTCAATTAGAGTTAGAGCTCAGCCACCACATCTCCGTCCTACAAAATTAGAAAACTGGGGTGTCTACAGATGCCCCTCCCTGAGCGAGGTCAGAGGATGAATGGAACAAAGACCGATGCTTAGGGTTGACAAAGACACCCATGGGAAGCCACACGCAAGAGTTAGCCACCGACAACTAGCCACTAGTCAGTGAATGCACCAGAGGTCCCGTCGCCATAGCCGAAGCCAAATATCAAAGAAGATAACACAGACAACCAAACACTGACAATTTGACGACCAATCAGCTCCTAAAAGACATGACTGGTTATCACACTTGTCGAGAAAAGTGTCGGAAGAGACTCACGGTGTGTGTCGACTGGGAAGTGACTGGTCACGGAAGTCATCCGGGTAGTTCGGGCTACCAGCCCACAGGGAGGTAAATAAAAGGTGAAAAGGAGGACACCAGGATTCATCCTAATAGAACGAATTGTGGATGAGAAAATTCAAATGTAAAAGGAACACCAGGATCCGTTCCATTAGAACGAACCGTGGATGGGAAAATCTCAAATCTAAAAGGAACACTAGAATCCGTCCCATGGGAACGAACCGTGGATAGGAAAATTTCAAATGTACAAGGAACACCAGAATCCGTCCCATGGGAACGAACCGTGGATAGGAAAATTCAAATGTAAAAGGTACACTAGGATACGTCCCATTAGAATGAACCGTGGATAAGAAAATCTCAAATGTAAAGGAACACCAAGATCCATCCCATTGGAACGAACCGTGGATAGGAAAATCTCAAAATGTAAAAGAACACCAGGATTCGTCCCATTGGAACGAATCGTGGATAGGAAAATCTCAAAATGTAAAAGAACACTAGGATCCATCCCATTGGAACGAACCGTGGATGGGAAAATCTCAAATGTAAAGGAACACCAGGATCCGTCCCATTGGAACGAACCGTGGATAGGAAAATTTCAAATGTAAAAGGAACACCAGGACCCGTCCCATTGGACCGAACCGTGGATAGGAAAATCTCAAATGTAAAGGAGCATGCCACCTTTTCTGGCACAGAAGTTATGAAGACTTCCTTCGTCTAGATTGGGGCAATAAAATGAGGTACTCAGCTATTATCTGGGTGGTCCCCAATGCCAAGCCGACAAGCAAAAGAAAGTAGAATTTGACACTAGTCTTACACATGTTGTCAGCGTGGCGATCTTCGTTCCGCATCAACCATGATCAATCAATCAAGATCATCTCTGGTTCTCTTGGAGCCCGAGGTTTTGGCAAAGAGCATCCGGCTCGGGGTGGCGCTACAGATTGGCCAGGTCTCTTCAACTTCAGCTTCATAATCTGTTGTGCAACTCTTCCCCTCTATGATTGCAAGATCTTTCGATCGCATGGAGCCACTGAGCAGGCGGGATAGCTCTTTAGTCATAGTGTAGGAGCCCAGGGGGTATTCTTTGAATCATGCTGGCATTTTCTCCTGAACAAAGGCATCTTGCTGTTAACCGAACTGCCGCATCACACGGATTGGGTGATATTCCAGTCCACCTATCAATCCCGGCAAGACAATAAGCCATATGTCAGCTACATTGAAGAAAACTTCAAAGTCATGAAAAGCCGAGGGAATAATGCACCAGATGATTTTTTGTTCTGTCAAGCTTTCTAAATGCTCGCATTCCTTCTAAACTGAGGTGAGTGTGCGCGCATGGCCGCTTTGACTGCTACACCCAGATGTGCAACCATCCATACCTGTACAAAAGCTCCACAACCATAAAAATGTTGGCAGCGCTGTAGTGATCGGTCTAGCGCCCGAAAAGTTTCTGCCACGATGACCGGAGCCAGATCTATCTGTCGAGTGACAACTGCCAAAGCTATCTCAGCAACTTCAGTATTCACAACCATCCGGCCATGGTTGAAAATCAGCTCTCCTAGGAAGCGGACAACAAAGCATTTCAACCATAGATCATATCCTAGGGTGGTGCGTATTCCGACCACCTTGTCAAAGTAAGCTAGTTTCAGCATGGCACAGAGTCTGTCTGTATAGATAAATTGACGACCACAATCACTAGTCGATAGGCCAGTTAGCTTGCACAAGACTGAGGAATACCTGTCACGCCGCATGAACACGGTGGGTCCCAGGAACCTCTGTAGATAGCAAATTCTATGGACCTCCTCTAGGGTTGGGGTCAGTTCGATCCTCCCAAAGCAGAATACGTGATGATCCGACTTCTAGAATCATGCAGCTGCACACAAAAAATAATGAGAAACCTCAACCTTTGCGATATCCAGAAGCTTTGAAGAGATTCCCTAAATCCGCAGCTTGTCCCGATCACTTTCAGTTAACTATTGATCCAAGCCTGGAGAACATCAGAGCACTGTGTGGGTACAACCATTGTGGGTACAACCATTGTGGGGTAACCCATGATCTGTAAGGCACCTCAGCTTTTCTTGGCTCGAGACTCTTCAGAAGGGAAAAATGATCTCCTGTAGGACATGTTCAAAACATTATTCCTTAGAAACAGATTTCCACTTTGCCTTGTTCAACAGCACTAAGCAGAACCAAAGCAGATAGATAAAAGCTCAAATGGTATTGAAAGAATTAGAGAAATTGGCCCAAAACTGAAGACTACAGCTAACCGAACAGGGAGTTGCTGAACAGACTAAATCTTATGCACAGCCGTGAGGGAATGTCCTGGTTACCAACTAGTTTTAACCAAGTACCCAAGTAATGGGATATGACCAGCAAATCTAGGGGACTGGGATTGTTTGATGACAGCGCCTCCTGGCCGACCATTGGGGATCTTCGACCTGTAGAGCAGCTGACATGCCCCTGGTCGAGTGTTGGCTCAAAGCGTCTAACCATAGGACAACTGACATGCCCCTGGTAAACATGGATGACTCGTAACCAGTCAGAGCAGCTTACATGCCCCTGGTCGAGTACTGGCTCAATGTGTCTAACTATAGGGCAGCTGACATGCCCCTGGTTTGACATAAATGGCCCTAACCAACGAGAGCAGCTTACATGCCCTTGGTTTAGGCGATGTCCTCTTGATTCTCTCGAGTTGAAAGTTGTTGTCATATTCAAGAAAAGAGAGCCAAGTAACACTCTACGACATTTATTAGGATGATGTTTATAGGAAGAAATGTATGCATGCTAAATGATTTGTTAGATTTTATTGGTGCCCTCAGCATTGGGATGCCTATTGCCAAGTACGAAGGAATGGCAACTCCAGACCTCACGAGACACTATCCAATCCCCTAGTTGTTGGGTGTCTCTCTGGAAATGGGTCACTGTGTTTTGGGCTCCAATCCAAACCCCACTGGACCATACCCCTTCTTTTTTATTTTACTTATTCTTTATTCTTTCTCCCTCATAGGCATGTGGGTTCACCTTATCCCTGGATTGGAGGTAATAGGTACTTGGTCTATGGTGGGGAGCTGTTGCTTGTTGAAAGGGTTGGCTAGGCCCTTTTGGAACATGTCTCTTAGGTACTCACTCCGACTCCTCTCCAAGATAAACTTGAGGGACAGAGCTACCCGTCATGCCTCTCTCTTTAGGGCGGACTTCTATCTGGGACTTCTGTCTTCTTATTCTTTTATGCCCATTCCCAAATATATTTTTTTTTCATTTCTCACGCTCTCATTCTCACCCCTAACATTTTATCTCCCTCTGGAAGGTGTAGGGTCCTTGAAGAGCTTGGATACCTCGCCCAATTCACAATGAAAGGTGGTTCCCTCACTCCTTAGGTTCCTGGATAGTATCTACCTGAGGAAGTGCTACACATTCCCAACATTGGCTGGCTTATTCCGCCTATAATCATCGGGCTAAGATCCCTGCATGTACTGATGCAAGCAAACTATGCCCTATATATGCATATATTGTATGAGAATTAATGTGTGTTGTGATGCAGAGCTACATGAATGTAGGAAGAGCGTAAATGCATGCGTGGAGGAAAATGTTGGTGTTACAGAGTGAGGACACGCTGTTTATGATTACAGATAGTACTTTTTCAGGTAGCATGAATTAACTGGCTTTGATTGTTCAATGCAATCCATGTCCTCAAGGATAACAGCCCCTGATGGTGTTTCAAAATGGTCACTGTAACCCTAGTTTTCCTGTATGCACCCTTGATGATTCCTGGCTCTGATATTTCTAAGCTTGTGTCTGACTGTTCTACCACTGATGAACAAAAGCTCTTACTATCATGCTGTCTCTGTACAGCATGTGCAACAGGTGGGCAGCTGTCCTTTGTCTGATTGATGTGAGTGCTACCGCCTGAGTTCCCTCCTGAGCCTAGCTCAGGATCTTTTTCTTTTGGACTTCACTACTTAAGTGGGGGCCAGGTTTGTTAGTACCACCTAGACCCGCCTCCCGGCTGATAGGAGATAAACTCCTCTGGTCTAGCGCTCAAAGACTTGTTCTATTCAAGGGTCAGGATTGCAGACTGACTCGGTGCAACTGCTTGTTCCTCTGTTTCCTTGATCATTACCGCCTTCCCTTTCTTGCGCCTTAGTTCATCCTGCACATCTACGACCAGTACTGGTAACTGCTCCTGAAATAAAACCTCCAGATCATTGAGCATGTTATCCACCTGAGCTACCACAGCATCTCCCTCCTCTTCATTGGAAGCGAAATCCACATAGTATGCGCTGGTAGTCCTCAGATCCTCAGGTTCTGATTCTGGCTATACTAGCTATAATCCCCTCAAAACTGACTGTCGCTCTGAAGCTGTTATTGCTGATTCTACCCTTACTGCATCCCAAACTGCAACCAGATTAGTAGACAGACCTTCTATTGACTCTGGAGGCGGCAATGTTAGCGTGGCTCTCCCTGGGGATATGGATGACGTTGAACCCATTCCGAAGTCCATAATTTCCCCTTCTGAGTAGTAGTACTCTATGCATACCCATTCTGGCTCACTGATCGGCTTATTTGGCTCGGGCTCTGCAAGCATCAAACTTCGATTGGGATCTAGCAATCTTGCACAGACAAAATTGTTTAAATCTCGTGGAATAATGAGCTTTTGAAATTTACGACGCTTTGTGTATCTGTCTTGCAGCTTGCGCTCGTATCCCAGTCCTTCAAACTTGCGTCTTCTCTCTGCGGCAATTGGTTCTGCGATTCCTTGGCCATTCCGCCCAAGAGGTGCTCCTTTCTCGTACCCCCATCTCTGACACAGATTGTCGACCATTGAAAAGGAGTTGCCAAAAGTGGTCAAATGACTGGCACGCTTGAGAATCGGAATAAAGTTGACCAGTTCAAAACGGTCAACACGGTAGAGCACATCAGAAGGTTTGGAGTCAAAATGGACAGTATGGAGCGACACTAAAGAGACTGCAGAATTAGAAGGCTCAATGAAGGATTGACTCAGCTAATAAAAGAATGGATCTGAGACAACATGGATGAGGAAAGAAGGATCAAAAGATTCAATCTCATCCGAAGAAAGGAAATGCACTCCCGAGTTTCCTGGTGCATGCTAAAGCAAAGGCTGGCTGACTATGTTGCTAGATGTGGATGCAGATGAGTGAGGTGTCAGTGCAGCGGGCCTAGGCTCTGCCTCCAATGTGTTAATGGTGATAGCTTTGCGGTCAATCAAGTTCTGAATAGCATTCCGAAGTGTATAGCAATTATCCGTAGAGTGCCCCGTGACTCTATGGTAACTGCAAAATAAATCCACCTTAAACCATGGTGGAATCGGGTTTAGAGGTGGGTGGATTGATGGAAGCTTCAGTAATGACGCTGTAGACACCCCAATTTTGAGCTCATTTGGCAGCAGGCTCCTCCGGTTGATGCTCTGGTCGCGACCACTAAAATCCTAGTCCACACAGATCCCAATCAGACCCACACTAGCCCACCTGACCTAGTAAAACACCACCCCATTAAAATCCACTGGAAAAAAATAAAGCACTTAACCCAACTTAAAATCCACTGAAAAAAAAAAAATAAAACACTTAATCCAGCTAAAATCTACCTTAAATTCCATAAAACCCTAATAAGAACCTTAATCAAACAAAATCCAATTAAATCCACTTAAAAATCCAACCATAAATCCTAATCCACTTAATCCAGCTAAAATCCACTTAATCCACCAAAAATCCAATAAAACCCTAATTAATCAAATTTTTAAACCCTAATCAAGTGAAAAGAAATTAAAATCCATTAAATAAGTAAAAACCCTAATTAAAGTGAAAATCTAAAAACCCTAAATAAACCCAAAAAACCCTAATTAACTCAAAATCCCTAAATAAACCCTAATTAAAACTTAAAACCATAATTTCAAATCAATTAAATAAAACCCTAA
>JAMKQA010251494.1:0-11829 GCA_024699735.1 Posidonia australis
ACATTGTCCCCACTACGGATTATTTTCCCCTTTTTGATTTTCATGACTTTCTCCATGATTCTGATTCACTTTGTCTTCAGAGTTTCTTATCCGATATCCGATTTGATTGGCTTTAATCCTACATTACAGATTTTTGATTTGATTTGGGTTTCATCGCCCAAGGGCGTACATTAACAGGCTTGAAGGCTGACATTTGTCCCTACCACGGATTATTTTTCCCCTTTTTGATTTTCACGACTTTTTCATGATTTCGAGGACTCAGGTTGACTTGGATTGTCATCTTTTTGATATCATTATGTTTTTCAGAAGTTTTCTTTAACAAAATCTCGTTATTTTGTATGATTTTTTGCGATTTTGTCAATTCATGTGAATTTCTTCGCAGTTTTCTCACACTGTCTTTCACATCCATTCAGTCTTGTCATGGCATACATATTAGCATGATTAGAGTATGATTCAGGTTTAGCAAACATCCATCTAGCTTTTAGCAATCAATTAGACTAGAAAGACCGAGTTTCTTAGGCGTACGAGGGTGCCTAACACCTTCATCGTGCGTAATAGGAATCCTTACCCATCATCTAGTTAGCAGACATCCAACCTTCACAGCTGCACCTTAGGCATTCATCTTTTTTATGGTTTTCCTCATCTTTCCCTTAAAAGACTAGGTGGCGACTCCTTTTCTTTTTTTCTTTTATCCTTCATTGCACCTTCGCCATTTTGGCATGACTGTGATCTCCTTTCCTCTAACGCAGCTCCGTGCCAGGACTTCCTCGGGTCGGCATGGTTACAACCTCCATAAAAGCTACAAAAAGTAGAGCTTAACAAAAAACCAACTTTTCTCAATGAATTGTTTAAGAAAAAGTATTTCCAAATGCAACCTTAGTCGTCCAATCCAATTAGATGATGGTGATACGTTAAACTAGGCCTAATTTTGCCTAATAATAAAAATATTGTCGTAGATCCTAATATTTGTAACCTAGTAACACTTAGATCACTTTCAAAAATGTATCTCTTAACGTCACGTGATGAAAGATGGATAGTCAGTTGAACTTAAAATAGTAAAATAAGTCATCTAAATGGAGCATGGCAATTTATGACCCGATTGCCTACCGAACTCGTCACAATATGATTTGTCAACTCTATAATATTTTTAACAAGTTATTACGTACCAATGAGCGTAGCTTTACTTGATGGGATTACAACCCATTAACCTGTTTTCAACACGAATCAAATCCTATTTGACCCAATTCTAATGTGTTTGATGTTCTAAAGGAATTTATAAATATATAATCATATTATTTTTTGTGTAAATTATTTTTCTAAATGTTAAAATTCATCATTTTTATTGATTAGTGATATTATTCATTGAAAATTATGTAAATTATGGGAAAAAAGTTTAACACCGATACAACCTACATTAATATGAATTTGAACTTGACGATCTGAATTGCCATCCCTATTTAAAAGAGTTAAATAATTCATGAACTTAGAAGAACATTTGTGTAATTAATGATTTTATTACTATATAAGGCCAAAATGTATTAGGCACAAACCAAAGATGTCAAGAAAAGAACGTTAAACATGGATTGGAAATAGACATAGTAATGGGTCAAGTTTGAATTTGTCAAGTTAAGGTCTGAGTTTAGAAAATAAGACTCATGGACTTGATATACACATTTGTTTAGTAGATAGAGTCTGAATTTAAAAATATTTATAGATCCAAATTATATTATAATAATTATATTTAAATATATAATAATACTTGTTTAATTGTTAACAAAATCTCAAAAACTCAAGCTCTAACTCCCTAAACTTTCTTATTTCCTTTCCCACTTATGACCACCACTTCCTTTCAACCTTTCCTTTCTACCATCGTCACCATCTCCTTCTCTCCATCATCTCGCCATTGCCACTTGCTTCTTAAACTATTACCTTCTCTCAACCTCTCTTGTCCATTGTCACATTCACCTCTTTCCTGTCACTACCTCCTCTTATCCTCTCCTTTCCGCAACTACCGCCACCTATTCATTGTTGAACGTGGACTGGCAAGATTCATGTGCTGAGGTAGATATTTTTTTTCTACCAACACAGACATGTTCAAATTCTATCACATTAATGTGTAATAATAATTCATTGGCTAAGAAGAGGATGAAAAGTGTAAAATAAAAATGTAAAAATGCATATGTTTTCAAGCAAACCATCACATTGGAGACTCAGATCCAAATCTGTCGTAAATTTAGATTTATATTTTAGATTGTAAACTTTGACTTAGACCTTGATGGATTGGAAACAAATTCAATTGTGTTGACTAAAACATGCATCAATATGCATGGTGAATTGGTGATGTCATGTGGAAAATCGATTACTTATAAGGATCAGTTTAGTAACGAATCAGTTTATCAAAAAAAATGTTTACTCTTAAAAAATTAAACTATATATCTTTTTTTACGTTAGATTATTTTAATACACAAATTTTTTTATTTGTGCAGAAAAGTTTTTAAATACGTTGATTAATTAATTAACTAACTAATTATTTAGTTCATAGTCAAGTAATTTTATTATTATAATTGTCATCATTTGTAAAAAAAAACTAATTAATTAACTAAACGCTACCTTAATTAATTAACTAACTAACTGTAATAAAAAAATATCATTTATTTAGATTTCCTGGCCCCCACCACTCGTTCCTCCTCCCCCTTCACCATCGTCCTCCTTCCACCCGCCCACCCTCGGCCGCAATCGCCGCCGCCGAAACACATACATACCGTGCGTTGTGGCTTGAAATCTCCCTTCCAAACCCTTCAGTTCTTTTACACGACGCCATCAATGGGAAGGTGGTAGTTGTGGCCTGTGGCTCTCAATTTAGGTACTTGGAGGAGGAGGAGGAGGAGGAGGAGGAGAAACAAGGGGAATCCGAAGAAAAAGAAGCAACGAAGGATGTGCGATTTGGTGGCCCGGACCGGTCGGCATCAGCAACGCTACGAGAATGGGTGCCGCCTTGTCGCCGGGTATATTCCTACGTACTCACCTTTTGTTTCCATGTATTTTTTTTAAAATTATTTGACGATGGTGGCTGTTGTGGTTCGATGTTTTTTGATTGCCCTGATATGTCGTTGCTTGATTGGTGATTTGGGTTTGGCTTGTTTGTTTGCAACAAAAAAAAAAAAACCCTTCTCGCCGAAAGCAACATCTTTCTTCCTTGATGTCTTGGTGGAAGCGTCGTACGGAAATGTTGGTATTTGATAGTTGTTTTTGTGGGTTTTGTCTTGAGGGTGAAAATTGGAACTCCACCTTTTTGTTATTGTTGGCATTTCTGTCCTCTCTGGAGTCGTCGCCATCAGCTGAGACCACAATCTTGACTTATCTGTTGATTGGTTTCTGGGTTGACTTAACTTTCTTCCACTCGACTCCTTAATCCCTTATTTGTTCCCATTCCTGATTCCCTCTTTTAACTTTCTTTGGTTATTAATGGTGTCCTTCAGCTTTGGCGTTGGTGGGTTTTCTTTGGAGGTTTCTGTTGTTTATGTTTATTTTTCTTCTATTCTATTTTCACCATGCTATGATCTCTTCAGTAGCTCTTGTTTGGATATGAATCATGGGAAGATCTGGGATTTGTCGATCCTCAAACATTCTGTTAGTTAAAATTTGCATTTGTATTTGTCTTTTTGTGCTCCTTCCTAATCATCTAATGGAGGCATAAAAACGAAACAGTTTTAAGCGATTTCCGTTCAATTTTTGGAGTGAAGTTTCCACATCCAATTTTGTTGATTTGAACCGTATGAACATGCAATCAAAACTTGCAATGGAGTTTTATTGGTTGCCTATCTACAAGTGCTTAAGGAACTATTCATGACAGGCATGTTTTATCGGTTCACACATAGTTTGGGCTCTCAATCAAAGCTAAACTCCTGGCATTATAGGAGATAAGGAGTTATCTAAATTAATTGGAAAAGAGATATGGAGTTTTCTTTTTTCATTCGATCATATGCCTTTTTGTTTTAAATAGACCAGTTCCCCACAGAGGAGAATGAACCTTACACAGAAAATGTTGCACAAGGTCATTATCTTTCTTCAGGAATATCCATTTATTTTCATATAATCATATCAGGTTTTTTGTTAGAGAAGGAGCTAAAAAAATTATTTGTCCTTTCACATATGAAGGCAGAAATGATTTCACGTCCCAAGATTTCTAATGGTGCCAAAAGGCAAGTTGAAGTCTTCTATTATATCTGCAATTAGATGGATAAGGTTAGAGAAGAAAGCGACCATCATTCTTATTTCCCATGCTTCCCTTACATGTCTTCTTTATTTTTCAATTAGCTGGATGGCTGATTTCTTTGTTGAAAGATTGGTTTGAATAACATTGGTTGTGTGGGTTCTAAAAGAATCTAAAAAGTCGTTTTGCACTTTCAATATTGAAATCACTTGGTTTGTCTATTGAAAAAGAAAGCAAGGTTTGGAAAATCAGCAAATTGAAATCGGATTGGGTGGGGAATCAATTTACAGTTATATGGTGATTGATGATTAATTAGAAGATTTTGTGTTACATTTTTTAATATTTTTAAAAAATTATATGTATATATTAAATATAAAAAGCAAAAATGACATTTTTAATCAAGTATTTTATGTGTCATGAACTATATATAATCAGGAAATATACTTCAAGACCAACTCTTGTGCAATAAATCCCCTTTAATTGTCATGAATTATATATCTCCTACAAGAAAGAAATAAAGAATAATAAAGAAACAAATTATTCAGTCAATAATTGCTGATATATTGGGAAAATATCGGCAATATATCGTCTAATTAGGGACTTATTGTCCTGGCTGTTTTTTGGCCATTAATATTGGACTATTGGATTCCTGCCAATTTGATAATTTGGTTGTTGTTGTCAATATTTCTTGAACCATAAGAAAAAGTTTCAATTTTTCTCAGCAATTTATTTTTTCATACTTAAATAGTAAAATTAATGGTTTATTTCTTTTTTCCTAGCAAATGGTAGAAGATTTATCTCTAACAAACCTGGCAGGAATCCTTTGGGGAGTTCTTGAAATCAATAACTTGAACCTGTACTGTTGTTTCCTATTTATTCAGCTTGTGATCCTAGAATTTAACTGGTTAGATTATGCTGAGAGTGAACTGCAGAGATTTGCGAATTGCTAATGATATAATATTTTTTGAATTTTGAAGTATTTATCTTTTGGTGAGGCACTGGAATACTCATTCCAGGGAACCAAAAGGACAGACACTATATTAATGATTTCTTTTACATCTAATTTGTTTTAATACTCTTTGGTCCATTTTTAATAGTTATTAAAAACTGTATAAGGTCATGATCAGTCCTGGCATGGAGGGTTATCTAAATGATGCTAGGGTTTGTGATGAATTTAGTGATGGCAATGTTGTAGAAACTTGAAGGTTATTAATCTTCATATTTCCCGACCCCCACAAAGTGGGTTTTTTTTTGTTGTTGGTGTGATTCTTCTCTTGAATTGACTGTCCATTTAAAATAGGCAAAAAATCTTTTCGGCTTTTAACTATGTGGTTGTCTGAGCTATGTTTCATTTGTCTTATATTAAATCAACAGATTAAATTTCTATCCACCTAGTGGTCTATAATATTCTTTAATTTCATACTGATTGGATATTCTTTACAATTGACTAAAGTGATTAATTTTAAGTTGGATCAAGCTGTTGTAGTAATCACATTGTTACAAAATAACCATATTTGCTACCTTATGATAATTCTAGCCATAAGGATAAGAAGGAAAATAGAATTTTTGGGTCTTAATATTGATCTGATTGTTTGAGATAAAAAACCTCCCACACCAAAAACTCTCAAAACCTTTTTTTCCTCCGGATTTCAACAGTTATGTCAATTTTTTATGATCTGAGTTCTCATGCTATTCAGAATTTCAAATTGTACCAAACACATATGATGAACTATATCCATGTGCTTTTCATCACTTATTGTATATATTTAAAAAACCATGTTTCATATGTTCAGTAAGTGCATTGTACATATGATTGTGCTTTATATCACTTATTGAATATGTTAAAATTATTATTAACCATGGATTAAATGTTCAACAGCTGTATTCCCTTTAAATACAGAGATACTGATGGCAAGAAGATCATTGAGGTTCTTATGATCAGTTCACAAAGTGGTCCTGGTCTTCTCTTTCCAAAGGTAATAAAAAGGTTATAATGTTTATTGTTCATTATGTGCCTACCTGGTCTAGGATACGATCTTTAGCAAGGGATTGTATTGCCTTTTTTTTTTTACTTATATTCTATAGTTGCTTATACGTACTCAATTCTATTAATCACATTTAAGCACGTGATTCCTAAGTTCCTATAGAGTAACTACAATTTTAACAGCCATTGATCACTTCCTTCCCTTTTTGCTGTGAGTTATGTTGTGTAATGTGACTATCGTGTATATGGATATCCGTGTAAGGGGTCATCTCCTATATATATGTAACTCTCTTTACTTTAATATAGTTTTTGATTTATTATTCTCTCTAAACCTTAATGCACCTAGTATCAAGAGCCAGGTTACAACCTTAACACCCACTTACGAGTAGTCGGCCCTAGCAAACCCCTCAGTTGGTTTCTGTCTGCCCATGTGCCCCCAAGTATCAGTTTCATCTAGCCTCTCTATCGCGTCTAGTCTCCTCACCTCTCTCTTTCATTGGTTCTAGCCCTTCTGCTTGTTTTTTCCACTTGGATGGTATAATCCACCCCACTTAGGGGTAACTCTCTTTCAATTAGGTAAGCATCACTATACAACCTATGGACGCCTGCCTTTGGCTCGTAGTGAAAGTATTTTTGATTTAGTTTATTGTGATATTTGGGGTCCAACATGAGTTTTCTGTGTTTAGGTATAGATATTATAACCATTTCTCTAGAGTGTCTTGGATTTATTTATTAAAGGATAGAAATCATGTTCTTGATATTGTTAAATAATTTTGTAATGAAATAAAAAAATCGGTTTTCTATTATACCTAAAATGATCTGTACCGACAATGCCTTAGAATTTATGCAAAATGACTTGCAAATCTACTTTACATCTTTGGGAATTATTCGTCAGATTGCATGTGCACATACTTCTTAACAAAATGACATTGTAGAATGCAAACATAGGCATCTTCTTTATGTTGCTTGAACTTTTATATTTGAAATGAAAGTTTCAAAGTACATGTGGTCTGATGTTGTTCTCATGACTGCATATCTTATTAATTGTATGTCCTCTACTCTTTAAACGGCTCTATCCAAATAAGGAATTGTTTAACTTACCACCTAAAGTGTTTGGGTGTACTATCTATGTACAAAATCTTGGTCTTGAACTTGACAAACTTAATCCTAGATCAATGAAGTGTATTTTTGTTGGGTACTCATGTATTCAAAGGTTTGTTTTTAACAAACTTAATCCATTTACACATAGATTTCTTGTGTTTGCAAATGTCACATTTTATGAGTCAAAATCCTATTTTGAGTACACTGAGTCCTAAGTTGAATGCATCCCACTGCTACCATTGGTTACTATGAAGCTATGACTGGAACATCCATTATAAGTTTATTATCATCGACAGCAGGTGCCTCAATAAGCATAGATTGTTCCAACTCCAACTCTTGTGCTTGCAGATCAATCCACTATCAGTTTTAAACTTGATATGTTCATAGCCCTCTGTAAAGGTAAAAGACACTCAATTACATATCTTATTTCATCATTTGTTTCTTATGACCATCTTACTCTCAGGTATTGTCAGTTTACACTTTTTATCACTACAGAGTCTATACCAAAAGACATCTTGAAGTAATGAAGGTTCCACAATGGAAAGCTGTAATAGATGAAGAAATGTAGGCATTGATGTCTCGTGACCAAAGAATCAAATGTCGATCCGTGTCGGCGATATTTCGCCGACATGTATCGGTTCATGAAAATAAGGAAACGAAATACATAGGTATGTCGCGACATACCTGATTTCTATGGATATTTCGACGCATATCGACAGTATCAGTGGGTGTCAGTGGATGTTTGGCTTTTTTACACAGTACACAGCTCGTCACAGTCACACAGGCGACATACCTTCTCCACAAGTCAACACAGACGACGCACCTTCCCCACAACCCATGATCCTCTGCTTTGCCTTTAAAACAAACGGATTTCCTTCGCTACCTCATTACCTACGCTTTCCCCTCTCCTTTGTTACATCATCAATGTACCATCTTCCCTTGTACGCCGTCTACCCTTGCGTCGACCACTCATCTCCGCCGATGATTCGTCATCTGTCATCCAGCCATCTGTGCCGTCCAGCCATCTCCTGCCGCAGGAGTCCTGCGTTGTCCAGTATCTATAGCACCATTTGCCGCTTTCAGGCTCAGCCGTCTGCTTCGTTGGCTTGCAGAAGTCCCAGTAGTTGTCTCCAGTTCGTCCCCCTTTCTTGTCTTTTTTTTCTCTATAAGCGTACATATATGCCTCGAACTCCCTTTTTTTTTAAAGTCGACGGCTCTTCTCATCTTCTGTTTAAAGGCTTTAAGTGTGTAAAAAAGCCAAACACTAATGCATGTGTCGATATAAAGTATAAATACGCATGTGTCATCCATTCTTCCATTTTTTTTCTTTTA
Source organism: Posidonia australis (assembly GCA_024699735.1). Lineage (NCBI taxonomy): Eukaryota > Viridiplantae > Streptophyta > Magnoliopsida > Alismatales > Posidoniaceae > Posidonia > Posidonia australis. Next base: position 8,631 of record JAMKQA010251494.1, read on the forward strand.
AAGTCAATCATTTCTTTTATTTAAGGAATTTTTATATTTATTTCGTAATTAATTAAAAAATAAATATTTAACTTAATAATATAGATGATAGATTTAATATTATAATTTTATAAAATTAGTAATTTTTTATTATATTTTTAAAAATAAAAAAAATTATAATTAATTAAAAATCAAGAAAAATTTTAAAAAATAAAGCCTCCAACCTCCATCGATTTGCCCCAACTAGGTTCGTCCACTCGCTCTTGTTGTCCCTTTTTTTTTAATCTTAAAGTGTGATATGTGTGAGGATTGAGGAGAAGACGTAGGTGCTATACAACAGGTTCTCCCTATTTTGTATTTGTTTTAAAGATCATGTCATTTAAGTTTTATATTATGTCTTTTTTTTTCTGTCCTTTCTTCCAAAAGAGGTTTCAACTCATGAAACATTAACAATAATCATTATTTTCAATTCATCCTATAGATGATAGATTTATCATAATAATTTTAAAAAATTAGTACTTTTTTTTTATTTTTTAAAAACTAAGAATATTTCATAATTAATTAAAAATCAAGAAAATTTTAAAAAAATCAAGAAAAATTTAAAAAAAATCAAGAATGATTGTAAAAATCAAGAGTAATTATACTCAATGTATTTCTATTTGTTAAATCTTAGATTTTTGCATGCAATTTCATGTTTTTTTGGTGATTTACAATTTAGAATATTTTGATCAACTAAAGCATTCTTTATGGTACTAAGTATACATAAGGTAACGTTTTTGAGTTCTTTTGTTTTTAAAAATTTATTAAGCATTTTTATGTATTAGTTATACTTGAAGATATTTCTATTAGATCTATGGATATTATTTCTAATAGATATTTCTATTATTTATCTATCTATTGTATTTTCATGTGATACATATTAAAGAAGTTGATTTAAGTAGTCTAAGCTCTTAGGCTTTTAATTTGTATTTATACTTGGTGTATTTCAATTTGTTAGATCTTAGATTTTTGCATGTAATTTCATAACTTTTTGCGTGATTTGTAATTTGGAAGACTTTTGTAATTTCATTTGTTGATTTAATTTTATTATCTTTAATTAATACTTATCCCATGCTTAATATTACTACTTTAGTATTGTTGTACCACTTTTATGTTATACTACAACAACAAGATTGTATTGTTTAAAATAACTCTCATTTAAATTCTTTTTTTTAAGTTCACATGCAATCTTAGATATAAAGTATAAACTTAGATTTTAGTTAGATCTACCATAATATTGCATAGATTTAAGGTTTTTTTCAAGTTTATTTTATTATTTTGAATTTTAATGTTAATAATTTGATATATAATTATACAAATTACTAATTCTTTATAATTATTTAAAAAATCATAATATTTCGTAATTAATTAAAAAAATCAAAAAAATATGAAAAGAAATCAAGAATAATTGTAGAAACCACTATAACATGTAAAAAAATTAGAAAATATTTGAATACATTATTTCATTAAATTAATGACAACTATCATTTGTTTTCAGCATTCATAATGTCAAATTCCTCAGAATCTGAAAGTAGTGGAGGTTGTAGTTATGTTAGGGCAGCTAAATCAAAGGATCCAGGTTGGTTGCATGGATATCTTATTGATAATGATAGACAAAAAACACAATGTAAATATTGTGACAAACAAATGAAGAGTGAAGGAATAACAAGATTAAAACAACATCTTGCTGATGGATATAGTAATGTAGCTAAGTGTAAATCATGTTCATCTGTAGTTTCTGTTCAAATGAAAGAACTATTAAAGGACACTAAAGCAAAGAAAAGTGATAAAAAGAGAAGAAAAGAAAGATTCAACAATATTCTCTTCAATGAAGATATTTTTGGTACTATTCCCATATCGGATTCAGATGATGATATGATTTATCCTGTAGACTGTAATACTTTAGAGGAAAGAGAAATGTTTAGAAGATCAGTAATAGAGTCTAGAAATGAAGAATGGCATAAAGAGCAAATTAAAAGATTTTATAGGACAGGTAGTATCCGAACTTACAAGGGAAGTAGCAGTGGCAGTGGTAGTGGTATGACACAAAAGGATAAAGGTAAAGGCATTACTGGAATGTTCAGAACATATAGTCAAAGATACGACAATCCAGATGCAGCTACAGTTAGAAATGAAACTTCAAAATAGAAAACAATCAAAGGCATGTTTGGAAATGTCAGAGAAAAAGTCGGTCAAACTGTAGCAAAATATATGTTCTTCAATGCTATTTCTGCAAAAACAGCAAAGAGACCTTATCTGCAACATATGCTTGATGTTGCAGTAAAAGAAGGTGTAGGAGTAAAGACACCAATTGAGTATGAAATCATGAACAAGTAATTTAAAGCAGAGAAAGAAGAATTAGAAACTTACATTAATGATTTGAAACGGCAATGACCAGTTTATGGAGTAACTATTATGTGTGATGGTTGGACAAGTACTACAAGGAAACAGATCATCAACTTCATGGTTTATTGTAATGGTCGTACAATTTTCTTGAAGTCTATTAATACTTCTGATGTTGTCAGAGATTATAAATACATATACAAGCAAATCGAAGAAATCATTAAACAAGTGGGAGTAGCAAATGTGGTGTAGATTGTGATTGATAATGGAAGTAACTTTAAAAAGGCCAGAATTATGAGAAAGTATGACACATATTGGACATCATGTGCAGTTCATTATATTGATTTAATACTTAAGGACTTTGGGAAGACGAAGTTGATGGAAAGACACTGAGAGATGCAAAGGTTGTAACAAATTTCATTTACAATCACTCTTGTTTACTAGCCTTAATGAGGTCACCTGAGTGTTGTAGTGGTGATTTGATTAGTCCAGGAGTCACTAGATTTGCAACAAATTATATTGTTCTCTAAAGTATGATTGATAAAAAAAATGGACTGAAGTATATGTTCAATTCGCCATAGTAGTACAAATACTACGAGAGTGAAAGTCCAATTGGTAGGAGAGTAAATTCAATTATAAATAATGTACATTTTTGGGAGAATTGTCGAAAGGTTGTACATATTATGACACCAGTTTCAAAAGTCCTTCGATTGGTGGATGGTGATAAGAAGCCTACCATCGGTTTCTTATATGAGGCAATGAGATTGATGAAGGATGCTGTGGCTGATGCAGCATACAGATCATCTAAGACATATCTCAAAATTATAGATGACAGATG